>PNEQ01078617.1:0-32576 GCA_003012365.1 Medauroidea extradentata | reverse complement strand
CCAAGCAAGGTGATTGGCTCGGGTTCCAAATTCTGAATCCCAGGCAGGCCTCTCGTTACTACCGCTACATGTCCCCTAGTATGACCAGTGGTAATGTCTTAGCAGGTACCCTGTTATCTTAGCTTGACATTCTACTTAGCTTAGCATAAAAGTTTCCAACAGCTTATCTCAAATGGTATACAGTGCCAGGCACACCCATTAATGTCACCAAAAGCCTGGAACTAGAGACTAAAAAAGAGAAACAATCTTTATATTGTGCTAGGTTGGCATTTCGCATCACAGTATCAGCACGGATACGATGGATAAACTTACCAACGGAGGGTAGACTTGATGGCTTGTGTCTTGAATTACACAGAAAAATTTAATTTCTTAACAAATACCTCAGAATTCACTCACTAATGTATACTAAATAAAACTACACTACATGACGTGAAAACAGATAATAAAAAGATCATGGGCACTAATTCCCAAAGACTAACATCTCCCTACAAGCAGGAGCAACACCGATACATGTCATGTTTGTTGAGAGACTTTCACAATGCAGTAAATGATGAGGTTCAGTAGGCGTGGTGATGCTAATTAATTTAATATTCGGGCTGACAGATGGCAGGCGGATGTCTATAGAGTGCTAAAAAGGGCTGCAGGAAGTATAATCCGTGCGCAGCACGTGCTGCATGCGGAAGGATGAAGAAGCTAAGACAGTGCAAGGGTTACTTTTTATGCCTGCAGCCAAGCTGAAATGCAGGCATGAACGAATTGTGCTAATGCAAGGAACCACATGGCAGGCGAGGTTTCTTCCCCACTGTGAGAACAGTGCTGGTAAGCACGTACAGTATTTCTTGTAGGTAGTTTTACGAGCTGATAGTGGTGTATCGAGCAAGCCCGTGAAGAGAGTCTGTGGTTGCTTTGCCTGGACTTGGAGATGTGAAATTAAACTGGAGTATAGTTAGCAGAGAAATACTGCATGAAAATTAACTATCATAGTACCCTTCAATTAATAATTAAGTTTAAATTCAGTTACTAAATTACTCTCATATTAGTAATAATAAAACGTGTGTTGGGAAGGTACAAATAAAATTTGTATACGGCTAATAAAAGGCACAACACACAACACTTGCGCATGCACACGTGCACACATGTGCACACACATGCACACACATGCACATACATGCACACACATGCACATACATGCACACACATGCACATACAACACACACACAACACACACACAATGCACACAACACACACACAACACACACATCACACACACACTACACACACATTACACACACACCACACAACACCTTGTGCATACACACACAACACTTGTGCACACACTTGCATGGGCATACAAAACACTTGCATGGGCACAAACAACACTTGCATGTGCACACACAACACAACATACATACAACACTTGCATGCACACACAACACTTGTGTGCACACATGTGCACATACAACTCTGGCAGGCACACACACACACAAACACTTGCATGCTCAAGCGCACACACAACACATGAAAAGCACAGACACAATGCACAACTGGGCTGTTACATGTCTGAAAATTGGGGAAAACTAGGAAATGTCAGAATTTAAAAGTGGTAATGTAGGTCTTGATTCACTGTATCGATTCACTCTACAGCCCAAGTGAATCGTTTCAAAAATACCCAATTACAGTTAGTGAGAGATTTTGGTCAGCTCTTTACATAAAGGTATTTAGCGAGAGTGAGGGGTGACAAGAGCTGTGTAAGGAGCAGTGCCGGTTTGAAGGGGCGAGGGAAACAGGAGATTCTTGAGAAAACCAGCCAAACAACGGCATCTTCCGGCACAATTCCCACATGCAAAAATCTGGGGACCGCCCCTGCCAAGAATCGAACCTTGAACACCTTGGTGGGAGACTAGTGGTCTGATTATTCATCTATCACTGCCTACCAAGTGTAACAAATCATATGACTCACTAGGCAGGGCAGTTGAACAGCATATATGGTGGTACAGTGTAACATGAATACTTGTGTTGCATTTTCTCAGTTTTCCCCATGTTCTTTCTGCCGCCTTTGAAAAAATTTACTTGCTTGCTTTCCACTCCTTCTGCTGTGACACTGCATAGTGTATACACAAAAAACTTACAAACAAAACAGCTTTCAACCACCTCATCCCACCCGGCCATCTGTAGGCCTTGATATCCTAGCTGTGAGCCGTGCAGTGCAGTGCATTTATCGTTGGTGTTCGTGAATCGTGTTCTTTTATGAGAGCACCGAATTGTGAAGTGAACTGTGAATCGATGCAATTAAGAAATGTTTACTTTAATGCGCTCGTGTCAATATTCCTATGCCATGTTGCACCTAATTGCCTATTGCATAGTAGGTGAAAAAGACAAAATACACAAAACTATATTGTAACAAGTGTGAATGCATTAGATAGATTTGCACATAAATAGAACGCATATCAATTTCATGACTCTAATTTAATGTCGTCATGCAAAATGTACATAGTAATAAATATGTATGTTACTTACAAGTATGGTATAACATCAGATTAAGCAATAAATATGGTGGCATTAGATATTAAAACCTGACACATTCTCTCTACAATAAATGTGACATCATTGTGGTCCTTTAAACGCAATACATTGGTAACAAGTTAAAAGCATGCACTACGTCTCAACAAAACAAGTTGACGTATATTTGTTAGTTAGAAAATTGTCAGTTCTGAACGCATTCAAGATTTTACAATTGTTTGGGGGGTGAAACCCATACGTAATTCCAAACAAATTCATAATTCACTTCTGTGGGCTCCAAATCTGGTACGCTACAAAGTTATATATCAATTGGAAATATTAAAAAGAAATATAGAAAATGCTAATCATGTACATATGCGTCGTGCACGACACACACATGCAATGGAGCCATCGGCCAACATGAAGCCTGAAAGAGATACAAACACACTAAAACAAGATCATGTATAAGCAATTTTCATCCTACAAAATCCCCTACAATTAAATCAAAAACCAAAATTTCTGCAAGGGGCGGTCTAAACAATAATTTAGGAACACAATTGAAAACAAAACTATCACACACAACTGCAGCCACCTTGCACATCACAGGGGGAAACAAGTCCCCAAACTACCCCAACAAACTTAAAGAGCATGGAAGTACTTTCATGCAGAAGAGAAGAAACGAAAGTGAGCAACGGCCCCCACATGAACCTCAGCCAAGCTTGGCCAGAGCCTATATTAAGCGCATGCACAGGAATGGGGTAGGGGGGGAAACAAGAGAGCATAGAGGTAGGGGAATGCAAAGAAATTGCTAACCGAGCCTGAATAAATGAAGTTGGCTAGTAAAGTGACTAGTCCTGCTGCAAACTGCCGACGCCAGTGTTATAAGCACCTTAAAGGTTCCAGCACAATTGGGCGTGGCAGAGCACGGTGGCGCGACAGCAGGGACAGCCCGCACACTTAAGCGCGACAGTGTGCTCTACACCTCGCTGCTCTTTACCCAAGTGGGCAGGAATCCATTAAATTGCATGTAACTGAACCACTGGGAGAAAGTCGCTGTGCTCCGCCGCTCCCAAGTGTGTGGGCACCTTAATGGTGCAATCACCTCCCCAAAACATCTCTTGTAGGGCACAAAAGCACATCTCAACCTGTTCAAATTCCAAAATAGTCAACAATTCTTGAAGTAGAATAGTCTGGATGTAAAAGAACATAGCCAAGTTTAAGTTTATAGAAAACAAAGAGAATAGTAAACTTTAAGAGACGTAAAGTAATGTAAATTCTTGAAACAAGTAGTAAAGAGCAGTTCTTGAAGTACACAGAAGTACATATAGATGGAGGTAATAATCTCCAAATGCTCAGAACACACAGCTACCCATGGTGTAAGCATAAAGTTCAGACATCTCCAGGGAGACGCTTGACATCAGAGGAGGGAGGTGCTAAAGATGCACACGATCCGTAGAACAGGAGGCAAGCGGCAACCTGCCGCACAGCATTGGGGGAGTGCAGTACAAGGGGAGACAGGCGTAGTGGCTGTAATCAACTCAGCATCGCTATAACTGCAGTGCGCAAATCGGGCAGTCAGCGCACAGCCAGGACCAATCAGGCAGCCAAAATCCAAGACATATCAGCAACTCATAGAATCTTGACGTGAAGAGGGCTCGGAATGCAGAGAAACATGAAAAGAAAGCAGGAAGACAGCAGAGAAAAAGGCGGGAACAGAAGTGGAAATGCAAAGACAAAAGACTACGGAAACCAAGAGAAGTACTAAACAAAGGGTCATACAGGAAACGCACACAAGATATTCATTACAATTCTGAATGTGAATACAAAACTAAAGAAACTCTAATCTTGTTCCTATTAAATACAAATCCTAGACAAACCCATAACTATATACAAATAAATGCAAAGCGCTCCCCCCCCTTTTAAAAATAACTTGTCTAAGACTTAGATACAAATTTCTTAAGGTGACAAAACATGCGCCTTCCGAGCTCCCCATAAAGAATTCAGTGGTTTCAAAACAACAGTATTAGGAGCTAAAAACTTTTTAATTATAAAAGGTCTGGTGAACTTGGTTATAAATTTAGCACTCAGCTTTGCACCAGCATCTGCAAGTGAAAAATTCTTACAAATAACTTGATCGCCTACCAAAAAGGGTGTTATCTGAAACAATGTGTTCGAAGGCGCCAGCAATTTTCCGCACGTGTGAGGTCAAGGCTTTCACAATCGACAATTTTCATGTTTTGAAGAGGAAGTAAAAATAAAAATTTTGTAAAGGTGTCCGATATCAAAATGCAGATATATCCGCTTCAGGAACGTACAAAGGGACCAAAAATATTGATGTGAACAAAATGCCAAGGGCAATCGGGCAGTGACCCGCATCTCGATCAAAATTTGCTTGTTGAGCCTGTTTATATTTTTAGCACTCTTCGAAACAATGGACATGTACTGTTTCATCCTGCTTTAAATTTGGCCACGCAAATGTAGCAGAAGTTTTCTGAAAAGTCTTGTTGACACCTAAAAGACTCCCAAATACAAAATCATGATAATATCTAACAATCATGGAATGTATCGATTCTGAGACCAGTACCTTTCTCACACGGCCAGAAATGCCTGAGAAATATATAATTCCTTGTTCCTCCACGTAAGGAGTTGCCCTGCCGTAAGCCAGGTCACCTATTTGTCCTTCTTTAATGGTGGTAAAACACTCTAGAAAACTTAGTAAAGCACTGCTTTCAATAGGGTCTGCATTTTCAACATAAAAATTGGCAGGATAGAACATGCGTGAGAGAACGTCTGCCACAATATTGTCTGACCCACAAACATGGGTATCCTAAACTTAAACTGCATCAAGCGAAATACCCACCGGCCCGGTTTACCCAACTGACTGGTGTGATTCAGTACCCAACTAAGGGCCTGGTTATCCGTATACAAATCACACTCGTCGTGCTCAATATACGAAGCAAACTTCTGTAGCCCAAACAAACAGGCTAAGGTTTCTTCCTCATAAGTACCGAGACGTCACTCGGCCAGAGCTGGCTAGCAAAGGCTACAAGAGCCACTGCTTCATCTGTTCTCTGTCCAAGCACCGCACTCAAGGCGAACAAAGACGCGTCAACCTACACTACAAAGACTTGGAAAAGTCTGGCAAATTTAATTGAATTGATTGTTCCATTGAGCTGGGTGGCTGGTCAGGGTTGGGACCTTAATGGTAGGTTTGGTTGGTTGTGTTTGTTTTTGTTTCTCTTTTTATTTTTTTGCTAGATTTTGGTCTGATTATTTTGGTTTGGTTTCCCTTTTCTTTAAGGACGTCTGTCGGCTGAGGCTTATTTTGCTTCTCCCTGTCTGTAGTGCTTCAGTCTTGGTGTGTTCACCTTTCTGGTCAAATGGGGGCGTGTTGGGTAGTTATCTCGGGGCATCTTGAGTTGCTCCTTCAGTCGGATCTACCCCTCTAACGGCCGTGAAGGGGCGGCCTTGATGGGAGGGGTGTCTCAGGGGTCTCGGCAGGGAGAAGGAATAAAGAGGTGGGGGCATAAGTTTTGCCTGGTAGGAGGAGAGAGCGAGCGGCCTTCATTCGGGCAAGGTGAGTTGAATGAGGAGGTAACTGGCAAGGTGGACGATCTGGGAGTGTGTGATCCGCCGAAGTCACGGCGCCGATGGTTTTTGACTCGGGAAGATTCATCGTCCTTTCTGAAGGGGTGATCGCCTGATTGCTCTTGGGCTTAACAAGAGGTTTGGCTGGCCTATTCGCAGCCGAGGTATGTGGCTGGCGACTAGTGGTTGCCGAGAATCTGCTGAAATGGTGAGTTGTCCCGATTTTCGCCTTTTCCGTGCATAGGGAATGTGGCTCATTGGAGGAGGATCCCTGTCGGAATTCATGGTTTCGGAGAAGTCTGGGAATAGCGACTCGTGAAACTTCCGAGTCACTTGGAAAGTGCCGATTGCGACATCGTCGGAGACCTATAAAACTTTGACCAAGTCGGTCAGAAACCAAAATTGGGTGCTTAGAGCTGGTTCGTGATTGGGAGTAGAGGTGTTAGCATTTTGAAACAGATGGTACTGAATTTGAAAGGCTTTGAGTTATATATAAAGGAGGGTAATGTGAATAACCCCTGCGGATTCGTGCCATAATTTTAGGGTAGTGTATGACTCTGGTGCAAAAGAGTACCGTGAGTAAGGGCTTTGCACTTGCATGGGCAAATCAAATAATGTGTTATTTGTGTGCACTGTGCCGGGAAGCCGATAGAATTACTGAGTGTGTGACGGCCATTTTGGCGTGTTGTAGGGCAAAATGCTCTTAGGTCAAGCTTGTAAAATTGACATTTCGTGAAAGGTATATGTATGGATATGTGTCTCTGAAAATTAAATTAGTTGTGCCGAGAGAGGAATTGATGTAAAGAATTATGGAATATACTGCATTAATTTCAAAAGGTATGTGTCATTTTCTCACTGATCTATTGCTTTCCTGTGCCTTTGGTTGGGTTTTACTCTTAGGAGCATTATGGCAGGAGTTTGGTCGATAGTGCGTAGTTGAGTATGGGGCGCTTCTCGCCTTGGTAACTGGTTCACCATCACTACTCGGAACCTCAACAATTGGAATGTAGGACACAACTGATTACGATTTATAATTAACTGCACTCTAATGTTACAGTGAATATAAATGTACCAATAATACATGGAATATGTGGCTGCCAGTTCTCTTAGCGATCGTTAACTGGTGGCCTTTTGTTTTAATCTGGTTGTCTATTAAGCAATTTTTAACATATTTTAATGTATGGTGATAATAGCTTCTTAAGATAGAAGCTTTGCATAACTATGCATGGTTTGGTACACAACTATTCACTGTACTAAAATAAATGTTATCTTAACAATTAAAGTTTAAGATGCTTCTAGTTATTTAAAAGTTTTTGTGGTTCTCTGAATTATGCTTGCTAAAAATGATTGGAAATACAAACATATAATTAGATATCATACAAAATAAAATTATTTCAAATTATTCAATGTCAAAGTCGAGGATAATAATTTTTCCGTATAATTCATTATACATTATTATCCCTTCACATCTAAATATATAGACTGAAAATATTAAAATAAATTTTCATACAAACTTTTATTAGTAAATTCCTTTTACGTTATCATCCTTTTACATCTAATAAAATGGATGTTAACAATTTGGAAATACACAAAAGTGAAGATACGACCACTAATTTGCACACAATATTGTGCATTACTTTTGTGTGTTCTAGAGAATCAATTAAATGCAACAAAATATTTTAGAAATGTTCTTGGTGTGTTAGTGTCAAAAATAAGGTGCAGCACAGAGTTCAGTGTCATATTGAGGGCAGCATTATCTGCTTTCATGTCTCCCTTTCTGTCATTTTTCTTCCTTTTGAGAACAATATTATGCACATTTACAAGTAGGAGATTTATTCTTGTCTGTGGAAGGTATGTTCTCCAGGAAGTGACCCTTAGTCAGTCATAGTTGGTTTGAAGTTGTTCTCGGTTGTTCTCTGCGTGAAGAAAACGCTTGACTGCGATACATTTCCAGTATTTTCCCAATCAATGATTGTCTATAATCCAGAGGGCTAAGCCTTTTGCCAGATGTTTTGTACAATATGTATTAATTGAAAATGACCTGTTCTAAAATTTGGAAAAATATGTCTTGTAATATTTTTTCCCATATTTCCTTGACACAAGATAGCTTGCAAAGTGCTGTCTGCTCTGTCAGCCTCACCCATGATGAAATTGTAGCTGATTATTACCTTGGCTTATTGAGTATTTGTTATTTTTAATTATTTCGATTACCTCACTATTGTGAATTGTGGACAGTAATATGCATCTTTTTTGGCTTTCCAAATTTCAGTCACTTTCCCATGCTGAGAGGATATGATGTCGCCTCTCTTACATAGTGCTTCTTGCATTTCTTTACGGGATATTCTCACAGTTTCATACATGTCAGTTCTATGATGCAGAAAATCTGCAGTCTGAAGAAATGGATAAAAATTTTTTTAAGAGTAATAAAATAACTTTTGTCAAATTAAGGTTGAACCAATACAATCACAATTTGTAAATATAGAGGAAGGTTACAGATGCATCCACTGAAATTTCACTGTCTTGTGTACAATAACTGGAATTTTTAATTTTCATTTACGACAACTTGTCAAATTTTATTTAACTTAGAATGTGCATGTTTTGGGTTACACGTTTGTCTAAGTGTAGGAATTGTTTTCACAAAACAAATCTGTGATAATATCAATTTAGGGAAAATTGGAGCTTGCAAAATGGTTCCTTGCTGAAATCAGCTTCTCTCCTGACATATTTATGACGCTTAAGTTGCAAAATAAATTTAATAGAAGTAAGTATCGCATGGCTTGTTTTGGGATGTCAGAGAGACATTTGCAGGAAAATAGTACGTAAAACTGTACAAGAATGACGAAAATACTGTGACACACTGCTCAAAATGCACCTTGAGAACTATCTAGTGGTGTCACAGATAACCAAAATATACGTGTTCGTTCTGTGCTGGTATGTAGCATAAAATATTGAAATACAGCCATATATATCTGAGCTCTATATATCTCGGGTAAATATTTTCTTCACTGGCATTTCGGACCATACTGAGGTATTTCGAGCAAATAATTTTCAAATAATTCCAGAATAAACATTTTATGTACTAAGAGTTGCACATATTTTTTATAGTACTGTACTGTCATACTCTGTGTGTTAGGAGTGCTAGCTAAATCAAATGAAGCCATTGTTAATTGCTCTGCACTGATAAATAATGTAAACTTGTTAATGTATTGGTTGAGTGATAATATTAAATAATTGGAATGAGTATATGTTTCTGTTAAGTCAATCTTGAATTTATGTTTATACAATTTTATATTTATCCTTACCACAAACTCTTTTTAAATATTTGAGTAGTCTTGCTCTTGTCTTCGTAACCAAGAAAAGAAATCTGATTTGCGTAACTATTTAATTAAAACTTTTGTGACTTATTAATATCTTAAAATAGAAAAAAATAGCTTTATAGAAGTCTTGCATTTTGTTATTTTGTCAGTTTAAGTATAAAACACGTGTAGATTTTGGTAATTTGCATTCATAGCTACTGTTAACTCTCAATTATCTACTTCACACCTTAACCACAACATACTTTAAAAGAGAAAAACTAAATTTTACTGTTGCGTATAAACACTTCGGAAAGAAATTTAGACCTTCCATGATTTTAGGATATTTGGACTGCTTTATCTCGGGCATTACACACACACACACACACACACACACACCTGCCCAGAGTTGTAATGTGGGTTTTCTAGAACGGTTAGTTACTTCGCTTGGGCCTCACCATGACCAATGTGTGTCTCAGTCTTGATTTTGTTGGAGGTTTCACTGTATTACCAAGTCCAGGCAAGCAAATAGCTAAGGCGGAAGCAGTAGTATGTAATGGACAGAAAAAGAAACGTTCCTTTCAGTTGCGGTGGATGGTAGTAAAAACCATCTCACCTTTGCAACTGACATGCGTGGGTTAATGGTAGGGGACCACCTTGCTGAGGATGAGACCATATCCTATCTACGAAACCACTTTGTGGATGGCTCCTATTTCTTAGGCGGGCTAAATGGGGTTCTGTGTTAAGGACTGAACATCATCAGGTCATGTCACATACCCAAAAGAGAATGCAGCCTCAGACTCTTCCGGAAACAGAGTAGGTCCCACGTAAGGACTTACGCAACTCCAAATTGGGCAGAATATGCTATAAGCACCCTCCAAACCTCCAAAGCAGTGAGTTTCTACCACCACCACTGTGAGTCCAACCCATGTTTGGCTGAGCACAAGATAAAATTCATCTGAATTTTCACCCAAGCAGGTATCAATTCATCCAGATCTCAAGAACTCCTTCGCAGACCTTTCAACTCTCCTGATTGTTAGTAAAAAACTTCTGATTTTTGTAGACTCATTCACAATTTTTTTTTATTTTGTTATCAGTATGAAGAATCTAAGTTAAAATGGTAATTGGAAGCTCAATTTATAAAAATGTTTTTACTAAGCACATTCAGTTGAGGATGAATGCCTTAACATTTTATCCCAGTGAGTTTTGTAGCCATGTTTACATTCATGATGGCATGTTAGTTGCAGTGTTTTGGGTATATTGTCTTATCAAAGTTATGAAGAAATTCAGTGTATATAATCAATTTTATTTTTTAAGAAAAACCTCTACATGTGTAAAGAGTCAATAAACAGCTGTACATATGCATTTGTTCATTTGTTTGTATGAGCGGATATGATTTTTCCGTGGTGCATAGTGGGGAAGCGTTGTGAAAATTGTTTAAACAATAAGCACAAAGAAAACACAGTGTATATTCAAGGCAACAGTAAACTTGATTTTACCATTACAGAAAATGTCAAAAGCGAGATTAATGCAGAATGCCTTTTCATGTCTTAAAGGGGGAGGGAGTTGTTAAAAATCCCCCAATTTTTAATTTATGGAATGTGGAAGGCCTGCCTTAACCATATCAACTTTGGTTGAGATACACACCACAAGCCACCATTGTGTTCCCCAGTTGAGATATGCAACTGTTTGTAGGTTGCACAGCATGCTGGAGCACCCATACCAGCTTTAGAAGCCAGCCTAAAGTACAATACAGTGGGTCTAACCTGATGCATCAAGAGGGCCACCACGTGCCCGATCTTTGTCCTCACTTCATTAGCCACTTTGCAAACACTCAGTGTTTCCATCTTGGCCAAATGGAGGTTATAGATGGACTGAGTATGAGAGGTTATATAATTGAATCACCACATCCATTACCGGGTCGCTGTATTATACAAGGTGGCAGCCAAAAGGAAGAAAACATATAGCTTGGCAGGCCATACCATACTTGATACCACTGGGGTGATGCAGACGAACGAGTACTGAAAAATGACCAGTTCACGTTCCTTGGCATAGAATTCCAGAGCAGACCCAAACATTCAACAAAAATTGTAGTTCTTTTTTAATATTTAGGCAGAATTTTATTATTAGCTTTCAGAGCACATGCTATTTATAGAAGTGTTTGACAGCAATAAAGGAAGATGAAGACTTCACAGCAGCACCAGCCTAGAAAGTGTTCAACAGGTGGAATAGGGTGGGAAGTAGGAAATGCTGTCATAGTGACCGGTTAGTGCTGCATCTTTAATGGCTGTTTTGATTGGTTGTTTTTATTTTCTGCCTTTTTCATTTCAGTTTGTTTAATTTGGTTCTTTTTTTTAGGGTGTCTGTCGGCCGAGGTTTGTTTAGCTTCCCTTTGCTTTTCAAGAATTCGTTTTCTGTCATTTCGCCTTCTCTGGTTGAGTGGGGCGTGTGTTGGTGTCTTCGGGGTGTCTGAGTCGCTCCTTCTGTCGGGTCTATCCCTCTAACGGCCGTGGAGGTGCTGCCTTAATTGGAGGGATGTCTCGGGGGTCATGGCTGGTAGAAGGGATAAAGGGGGGACGATTTTGCTTGGTGAAGACAAGTGGGATGAGGAGGTAGCAGATGAAGTTGACGATCAGCCGGGTGTGGTCCGATGAAGTTGCAGTGTTGATGTTTGATGACTTGGAAGGAACCCTGTTCCATTAGGTGTGGGTGATTGCCCATTCAGTTTTTGGGCTAAAAGAGGCGAAAGGGAGGTTGCATCACAACTCGGGTATGCAGTTGATAACTGGTGGCTGTGGTGATCATGAGGATTTGGTGAGTCGTTTCAATTTTTTCTGTTTTCCCATTCGAGGAGAGACTGGATCAGTTGATGATAGTCTCTGTCTGATGAACCGTTTTGGATGTCGAGGAATTTGTCTCATGACGAGTCCCGAGTCGTTTTGAAACACTCCTGTTTGCAACTTCAAAGAGACGGGAAAAGCACTGTCCTAGTCGACTAGGAGTATAAATGGGCGCGCAGGATTGATTTGCGGGAAGGAAAGCGAGGAGCTGATATTTTGGGAGTGATAGCGCTGAAAGGGGAAGGTTGAGGCCCATTAATATCTGCATGTTCACTACTCAACCCATTTCATGTGTGCTGTGTTAATATATTTGGGTCCTGTGTAACTCTGGTTGTGAGGTGTACATTATGTATGGGTTTTGCCTTTATGTAGGTGCGTGTTATAATATGTATGTAATGTAAAGCAGGAAGCTGTGAAGAGTATTATTTGTGGTGAATGCTCTTTGGGAATATTTTAGGACAGACATCCTTTTGTAAAATTTTAACTGTTATCTGAGATTTGGTGTCGAGTGTGCTTTTGTTTGGCTTTGTACCACAGAATGGTGTGGAAATATGTTGAGGGAGGAGCAATGTAATTTATTGTTATTGAATATATTGATTTAAATGTAAAAAAATTATGTCATTTTCTTATTGATTCATTGCATTCCTGTTGTGGTTGCCCTGAGAATATATTATGACAGAGGTTTTTTGCCTTTTAATGGATATGGCTCTTAAGAGCGTCATTGATGGGGTTGGGCTTTTGATGGTAAGTCGAGGATAGGGCGCCCTCCGCCTTGGTATTTGGTTCAATGGCGCTACTGATGAAAGACTGACAGTTATACAAGGGTTTTAGAATGCTCATCATGTTTGAGTGTTTGCAGGACGTAATAAATAGTTCCCAACTCAAAACAGAAGTTTCCACCACAGGACATATTATGCATAGAACACATGTTTTGTTATAAATGTGGATTATCTGCTGCATCCTTCCCCATGATTGTTGTAGTTAGTCAGGAGTTGATTTTACGTATGTTGGTAAAAGTTTTTTAAGTTCTTATTTCAAAGAATACTACTTATTTGAAAATAAAATCTTGTGCCTAGGAATGTATCTTGGCTGCTTATCACAAATTTTCTATTGTTAGAGGTAAGTTGTGCTGAGTGTTACATCAAAGAATTTTCTTGTGTTTGTGTTATTGTTGCACTTGGCGTTATGGTGCATAGATTATTTCACTATTAACAATTTATGTAAATGCTGTGTGTCGTATCTCAAAACTAAATATATTCTCCCCTTTTTGTGAATTAGATGACAGTACGAGATGCCCTGAACTCGGCTTTGGATGAAGAAATGGAGAGAGATGAACGTGTGTTATTAATGGGAGAAGAAGTGGCCATGTATGATGGTGCCTACAAAGTGTCACGTGGCTTGTGGAAGAAATATGGAGATAAACGTGTCATTGATACACCAATTACAGAAATGGGATTTGCTGGAATAGCAGTTGGGTCAGCAATGGTAAACATTTTATTAAAAAAAAAACATTTATTTTAAAACTTGAGGACTACTGTAGTTGTAAAATGAGTGAAAATTTTGAAATCATATTTTACTGATTTTGTAACGAAGGATTTTTCATTTCTGCAATTTTTACAATAAGTTTGTGTAAGTGTGTATATCTACAAGTAGTGCATCAACTGTGGGTGGTCCCATTACATTTAAAGCAGCTAAAAGTAGGGTAGTAACATTGTGTTTAGAAATTGGCACTATTAATGTAAATCAGATGTAAAGTAAAATCCCTCTACTATTACATATTTTAGTAAGACAACCTTTCTAATATTACCCATTCCCGAATATCCTTGAAAATTATAGCAGAAAAATTGGAAAGTTTGAGGAAAATTGGCTGAAAAACATATTTACATATTTGTTACAATTTATTGTTCACTTTCTGCCATGTTATTCTTGATGAGTGCTGTACTGAAGTAATGCATATCTAAAAATATATACCTCTCCATCTTAACTGTCAGCACCAGCCAATACGCATGTACGCTGCTCACCCTGTTCACCTGAAGGTTCGGAATGTCCAGGCATGTGCGGCAGCTGCCTCTGTCTGACTTGCTCTGTTGCTTGCTCGATATAGTTATCTCACTTGCACTCTTTTGCTGTTTGACCTGCGACAGTTGTGACATGAGATGTTTGGCATGCGTCACTAACCCACATAGACACACAGCCAGTCGATGCTGTTGTGAAGACATATTTTAATTTTAGAAACCACATTGCAAGTCACAATTTTGCTTTGTTGTTTTACAAAATAAGTCAGCGGTTTTTTTTATCACAGTGAACTGAAATATTGAACAACACAACAGAAATAGATGACAGGCTATCTGCCTGTCATGTAGACTCTGCAAGTAAAGAGCTGCAGTTAAAAATAGTACAAGTGGCACATAGTTTAAGATTTCTGTTTTAGAGTGTGCGCAAATTATCTAGACATTCTGATAGTTA
This sequence comes from Medauroidea extradentata, assembly GCA_003012365.1. Taxonomy (NCBI): domain Eukaryota; kingdom Metazoa; phylum Arthropoda; class Insecta; order Phasmatodea; family Phasmatidae; genus Medauroidea; species Medauroidea extradentata. The sequence continues at coordinate 17,890 of PNEQ01078617.1, read as the reverse complement.
TATAGGACAGGTAACACACACAGCACAGGAGAAAGGCAATAATTGTTTTAAATTTCATAATAAATGTTTTCTCTCCCAAATTTCTTATTTAAAATTTGGGGGTTTGCATGTTACATGGGTGTCTTCCGTAATATTATTGAAAAAAAAAACGAATGTGTGAAAATGAGTTTTTTGAGACGTACAAGTGATGTGCCTATACCTAATACAATGCTAGAAAATTACGGGGCTTCTGTGTGTTTGTAGCCATCGTATCTGTCATGTTGTTAGATACTATATACTATCTGGTGAGTTGTCATATTTAGTGCTCGAAGTTTCTGTTTGTGTTTATTTTCTTGAATGTGCCTATCTCAATTTGTGTAGCAAACATTTGTAATTTATTAACAGAAATAAATAATTTAATTTCATCCACACTTCTTTGGTATTCATAGTACAAACTGTATTATTTGTGATGAAACATGTTACAATATTTCGGACGGATAAAATTTTCGGCATTATACTGAGCAATAAACTAATTGTGTTTGAAAGGCATTATATTGTTACCATTAGACATAGCTTTTCACACACCTCAAGCCAATGGAAATTTATCACCACCACCCTATAATATGGGCTAGCACCTCACTAATGGTGACTGTAACAGATTACAAATAAGGAAGAAACATGGGTTTCAAATCCCTATTACTTGCAAGAATGCTTGAGCAAAGTTAATCCTCAAACCAAATAAAAGAGGATGTCGTAACCTCAAATACTCAATAAGCCTAAACATTTGTCGAGCAGCAAGCAAGACCACATTAAAATTCCAATCAAGTAAAAGGTAAAAGTAGTTTTAACTTAAAGGATAAGATCAATGATCTGGGTTCAATCCCAACAGGGATTTATTCAAAATCAAAACAAACATAACGAATTAACATAACCTTAAACATTTTACAAACTCAATAAATAATCCATGAAAATTATTATTTAGTTCCTCATAGATAAGTGTTATTTTACTACAGAAAGGTGATCAATCACCTCTTAAATGCCTTATCTTGCAGGGATGTGACAGGCTCTTAAGGTGCCAGTCTTCAATATTATCTCACCAATAACTACTATGCTATCGCTCACATAAAAACTGTCTCTGCGAATGTTAGAAGAGGAGACGAGAGGAAGTGGCAGAAGAAATAACCTGAAATAATTACTCAGCGCTGGTAGAGCAGAGAAATCTAGTCAGGGTTGCCAGATAATTTCAAAGCTTCACCACCAAATTATACATTGAATGTAGCCTGAAATAGCTAAAATTTGCATTTATAAAAATATTAATCTCTTCTCTTACAGTAAATAAGGGTATAAATTCTTACAATTGTTTGTTTTACAAGTGTAAATTTTTTATGTGCACTACATGCGTAGGTCAACCAATAAAAAAATAACTTGGATAATTTATTAATTTTATCTTCCCCCACCCCAATTCAATTTTACTGTTTCACCTAAATAATTTATTGACTTAATGGGACAAGGCATTGCATTAAATGAAGCCAAGAAGAAAACCTTCATTCTTTTTCTTCTATTGAAGTACAAAATTTAAAAAACACAGCTAATTTGCTTGTTTTTTCATGGGTGACCATTTTATAACCATGGTATTTGGAACGTTATTTATTTTACGTGGTACGCAACTTTACACCTGTAACTTTTTACACTTTACAGAATATTTCTGTTACATGTGAGCCATGAGACATGTCAGACTTGAGTCTCAGCATCTGAAAAACTGGCACCGAAACTAAATACAGAGACTAGCTCACAGTCATAGCCAAAACAACTAGAAAGGTACACAATTTAACACTGGAAGGATATAGTGTGTCCATAAAGTCATGGGGCCTTTTTGCACTTTTGACTGGCCACAGAAAATCAACAAAACCAGATAGATATGTGAAATTGTTACATAATGAATAAAAATCTTGCATACTTTTGTACCCATTCAGTGCAGTTCGATGTGGCTTCCATTTGTTACTCTACACACATCGAGATGGATGATCATGCACCGTAACTTAATGGACATACTGTATACAACTAACGCTGGAAGGATATATAACACCGTCGTTAGCCATTGACTACTGTAAATACATTTTACTAAATCATAAGGACTTTTAAGAAATATGTCTTTGTATACACTAAAACTCTGGCACCAAATTCCTCCAAAACTTCTTCTATAACTTTGTGTATTTGTGACGCAAACATTCATGACCAGCTTTATTCATAGTAACTATGTGTTTGTGTGATGTTTTAGCATGTTGTGATTTATGGTCTTTATTTCATTTTCAGGCAGGATTACGTCCTGTGTGTGAATTCATGACATTCAACTTTGCCATGCAAGCTATTGATCAAATCATTAACTCAGCAGCCAAAACCTACTACATGTCTGCAGGAAAGGTAATTGTATAACTTCTACAGTCAACAGTTCTGAGTTAAATTTTAATATAATTTGTGATGGTTAATACAGCTTGCAGTGCATGAATAGTATGTAAATGGGTCGTTCTGAAATTTAGGGGACATTTCAGTCCCCCACCATTTTGGCTTCTTTAACTTATTACACACTTTTAATTTATATGACAGTTGCCTAAAAACAGTTTGTAGTTTTAGTCCCTGAACAAATGACTTTAATGTATATTATATTTATAGGTGAAAATTCCAGGGAATGTAGCTGAATGTCACCTCCATGGCTTGTCCCTATTCACATTTTTTATAGAATTCAATATTATTTCTGCTAAATAAATATTAACAATTGTTTTTATTGTTTTTTAGTTTATATAACTATAATACACCTAAATATGAACAGAGAATTAATTAATGTTTTTATTTACTATAATGTTTTTTAAACCAAAATCTGTCCACTGTGCTTGTTGTCACCTCCATGGAAAGAAATAAAAGTTTACTTAAAATTCACCAGATAGTAGTCAGGTTGAAAATATTCTAATGAGAGGAAGCTATAGTCAGTCATCTTGATTGATGGCTTCATGGATTTCACTTGGTAAGTGATTTTCATTACTCAACTTGTTAATGAATTGTACAAAATGCAAGAGTTCTTTAATTGTATGGCAACTCCATGGCTTCTATAACTTCAGTAATTGTAGCAGAAATAACAATTTACTGCCATAACCAAGTATGAATTCATTGTTATAACTATGTAGCACAGGTACATAACAGAGTGGCAATAAGTTTAATTGTGGCAATTAAAATCTATGGATTTATCACCTCCATGGATGTCACCTCCATGGACTAAATTATCCATGGAGGTGACAAGTATTCCATGGAGGTGAACACATTGTGAATTAATGTTTAATATTTATTTATTGAATTAACATAACCTCAAATTACATAACTATGAGTGCTGAATCTTGCAGCGTAAAAGCAATGTTAATATGTAGACAATGCAATATTTTGATTCAGATATCTCTGAGGACTTGGCAATTAGTGTTTTTTTCACTAGTTTGTGTTCAGTTTGCACTGGCTGAGGTTAGAGTGCAGGCGGTTTTTGTCTTCTACTTGTTGTTTTGCACTGAGTCAGTCACTTGGTTCATGTATTGATGTCACTATCACATATTTCTAGTTTTTGATGTGCACTGAGCTCGAGACGAATGTGGGTGAGAGAGTGAAGTGTAAAATGCAATAAATAGGCTTATTGTTGTATTGAGAGTTCAGAGACACAATCAAAAGCAATAACTTTTCTTGGAAAAATAAAAATCCTTACGTACTCTTTGCAGTGTTAGAAAATGGCATCACACAAAAAAGAACCCTACAAACTTAAAAGTTGTGATACAATACATGAGATTTGAAAGCAAAGAAAAAAATGAAAACTTCTAAAAAGAAGAAAAGTTCTTCTATAGCAGAAATCAGAAAAAAAAAGCAGAACAAAGAAGAAGAGACAGAATAGATCCTATTCTATACAAAGAATTAAAAAAAAGGAATGGGAACAATATTAAAATGAACTGAATCTGGAAAAATTAAATGCACCTCAGCTTTGAAAGATAGAGATCAAAGGGCACAGAGAAAGATTTGGGCTGAGAGAAAAAGGAAAAGTCGTGAAAAAAAGAAGAGAGAAGAGACACCATAAGTCTTGGTTAATGTAATTTTAATGGATACTGAAAATAGTAATCATGGGGAACAATTTGCAGGGGACAGTGATTTACTTTCAGAAAAAGTGTTGTGTACAGCAGGTGCAAGTAAGAAGAAACTTGGAAGAAAGAAAGTTGAGAATCGAAGATCAAAGTCATATCGGGAAATAAAGAGTTTGAAAAAACATCTAGAAGAATCTAGGAAGAGTGCCAGTAAATACAAGAAAAGGTTACATCGATTACAAGGAAAACTAGCAAACCCAAACAGTCCTAAAACAAAGTTAGGAAATTTTTACAAGGTGAGAAGGTCCCTCGTAAGGTGATAAGAAGTTTGGAATTCTCAGCAGCGCTCACTCAAAAGATAGGGGAGAATTATAATGTGAATAAGAAGTCACGCAAATCTCGCAAGGCTGTTGCTTACATTCTGTCAGGTAAAATTATCAGAAAGTACAAGGGGCTTCGAAAAATGCCTCAGTGCATTCAGTCATATTGTAAAAGAGTGCGGAGTATTGACCATGACATGAAATTTTACGAAATACTGACGTAAAGCTCTAAATACAAGACACAAAATTAGTTAAAAATAAAACAGGATGTGTTGCAATTTTTCGAACGAGATGATGTAAGCAGAGTGGAACCAGGAAAGTAAGAATGCAAAACCAAACAAAAAGTGAAAAAAAAAAAACAGAAATGTACGCTTACACAAAGTTTGAAATGCCTTCACAAAAAATTTGAAGCAGAACATAGTTACGACATACCATATTCTACATTCTGCTCCTTTAGCACATTTTGGGTTGTGCTGCCAGACATAAGGAAGAGAAACACTTGTCTTTGTGAAAAGCATGACATTTTTTTATCTTTTATTTCTTAAGCTGAAGGAATTGAAAGTTGTTACCTACAGTGATTCAGATTTAATGATCAAATCAGTATGTTGTCAAAACAAATCAAAAACAAGTGAAGAATGCATGGAAAGAAGGTGTACTGCATGCAAAGAAAAAAAAATTGAAATTAAAAAGTTTGAGAACAAAATTGAAGAAGTTGAACAGTGGGTGATAATGAAAGAAAACATCATTATTAAAGGATATTTTGCAGCTTGTATTAAAGTTGTTAAAATATATCTCACGAAATCAGTCAAAGACATAGTTTTAATGCTCACTGACATGTTAACCAGACTTCATGAAGCATATTTGCACATAATACATCAGTATGTGTCCATTTCTAATCTGAAAAAAAGTCTTGGGGTGAATGATATAATTATTCATGTAGATTTTAGTGAGAATTATACATGCAAGTATGCCAAAGAAATTGAAAGTGTGCATTTTGGTGGTTCTCGCCAACAAGTTACCCTACATACCAGAGTACTTTATTACAAGGACACTTTAAACATATTGAATACTCTTTCTTTCTGTTCCTTGTCAGAATCACTTTGGCATGACCCTAGTGCTATTTCTGCACATCTCTCAAAAATTGTGTTGCATGCTTAGACTAAAGTATTTCAAATTAAAATCATTAAGTTCCTCAGTGATAGCCCATCCACACAATATAGGAACAGAAAAAGGTTTTTTTTTTCATTGATAGCTATCTCAGCCAGTTCTGTGATTCCCTGACTTGGAATTACTCTGAGAGTGGGCATGGGAAAGGTGCCCCAGAAGGCATTGGCGGCACACTGAAAAGAACTGCAGACTACTTAGTAGCTGGAGGCACAGATATGGCAAATTTGATACCTTAGTTTCAGCAATGAAACTTAAGACCAAAATTAAAATATTTGCGGTGACAAAAGATGACATAGATGAAATGGATGGCCAGCTACCAGATAAAATTTCCATGTTTCAAAGAGACTATGAAAGCACACCAAGTGACTAGGAAATTGATTTCATGTGCTAAAGATGTTAGAAAACATTTGTTTTATTTCACATTGTAACTTAAGTAATAATTTACCATTTCAGTTAAAGTGAAGATGTATTAAAAATTTACAATTTGTTAAAACTTACTGAGAAACTGGTCAATAAAGTCATTCCTATAAAGTATGTGTCACCTCAGTGGAAGTATGTGTCACCTCCATGTTGGTAAAAAAAATAAACATCTGCATTTCCTAAAATAATAACTCTCCATCTCTGTAACACTGTTCTGTGAAATTACCTAGGTATATAGATTAAAAACATATGATCATCCCTAATATTTATAAACATATATTTTTTAAATTATTCATTCCTCGAAATGTCCCCTTAAATTTCAGAATGACCCAAATACAAGATTGCTTCTATGTGAAATTGTGGAATGAAAAATAATGATTTGGGTTTTTGAGATCTTTCCTGTTTTTAAGTTTTAGGTATTAACAAATAGGAGAAAAGTGTTATGACATAAAAAATTTAAGGTTTGTACTCATTAAGTTAAGGGAAATTATCAGCTAAGCACATCCAAGAAAAGCTGCATAGCTGTGGAAGAGTTAGTAAGAGTCTTACAAAAATAGTATCTAATAGTCGATTTTGGGACAGGCGCTAGGGTGTGGTACGAGGTGCCAAATACAATATTAAGGAGCCGTGTCGTGATGTCATGGCCCTGGTCCCTATTGTGATTTTACCTGGACCTTGACCTTTACCTCTAGGTCACCAAATGTCAAAAAATCCTCAAAATATTTCGAGTAACTTTCCAAAATTAAAAAAAAAAAACTAATAAAAATATTCATAAAAATGTACAAATTAAAAAAATATACCAAAAAAATCTTATGACATCTTTGTCTTCCCAGAGCAGGCAGATTATGCAGTTTTTCGTGTGTCTCTGAGTAACGTTCATGTCATCACTTGAGATAGTTTCATCACGTCCCCTGAAACTGTTTTTGCTAGTGATGAAACCATCTCTCACACACAATGCTACTCAACAATTTGGCTTTTTTTTTTTTACAGTGGCTTGGTGCCAGCTTTTTATATCTGTAGGCCTATGTCTATTTCTGAAAAAAATTATATATTGTTTGCATGATTATTTTCTCACATTCTAATATTATTTAAACATAAACTTCCAAATCACTTCATGAAATTATCATATCCAACAGTCTGGATACAATGGCCTGGATACTGTTAATCTGGATATTGTCTGGAGATTACCATCTGGATAGTATTGGATAATACCCTACCAAGGGTGTGCAATATTTAGAAATAATGTATCGTGATGCAATAATTGAAAAGTATAGTGATACACAAAATATTTGGAAAGTGTAACGATAAACGAGATGTATTGCGCTGTGATAAAATCACAAACATTGATTTAAAAAATCGTGATATGTTGCGCTGTGGTATAAAAAGTCTCCTTTCAACATAAAAAAATTAAACAGTGACATAAAAAAGTATGCTGTTAGATAAAAAATTATGCTGCTATGTAAATTGTACTGCAATATAAATTGTGCTCAATATAAATTCATGGTTGCTACAGGTCTGGAAAACAGGGAAAGCCTGGAAAAGTTTGGGAATTTTAAAGTGGGCAAGGAGAACCTAAGAATGTCAGGGAAATTGCTTCTGGTGCCTGGAAATTCAAAATTGTAGAAAAAATTTTAGGCTTGGTAATTGAAGTTTACAGGTTTCCAGTCATTGTCTAGCTAACTTCACTTCTGGGATGGTGCCGCATCTTCATGGTTGCAGGCTTAGTGATTAACTTTTGGAAAATTGCACAACCATTCACTGTATGAAAATGTTATCTTAGCAATTCATTTTAAAAGTAGTTCCAGTTAATTATAACTTATTACAGTTCTCTGGATTGTGGCAACTGAGTGTGTCGAGCACAAGTAACTGTGTATAGTACATTTATAAACAGTTTATTTGAACATTTAAACTATCATAGTTTTTAATTTCATGAAAAAGATTGGAAATACAGTAGAACCTCATTAATCCGTGATGCGCTGATTCGGGAATCTGATAATTCAGGACTGTTTTAGAATTGTTGAAAATACATGCGTAAAAGTACAAAATGACAGCCCGTATTGTTAGTAGCTCACGGACCGATCAAAAAGCTCTGCAAGCCAGCAGTCTTTTGTGTTTACTGCGTAGCTTGGAAGAAAGGAGAATGGTGTTGGTTGAAAGAACGATAATACAAAGGCGAGAAAGGTTGTGTAAGTGATGCGGGAGGGAGGGGGCGGAAGTGGGTTGTAAGGCAGTGGTAGGGCAGCAGCAGCCAATCTGGTTGTGGTGTTGCGGGGAGATGGTGTCCTTGACTGTGAAATTAAATGGCAGAGGCTGAGGGGGGGTAGTGAGCAGACAGTGTACACACTCAGCTAGTGTTTCGTTTGTGAAGCGCAATTTTGTCCTGTTACATTGCTACATCATCAGCAGCTGGCCCTCCTTCCCTTCTTTCCATGTACTGTACCATACCCGTTAATCCTTTGGCCATTGTGACTCCTCCAACATTTTTTTCAGTGTGAAAACTCAACCCTCTACCCATCCTTAACATAAATAAAACAGCATGCTTTTACATGTGACAAGGTTTAGAATTGTTGTAGTCATTCACAGTCATTGTGCTTTAACTTCAACTTGCATTTTCTGCTGTGGTTTATTAATAAACATTTTTGATTACAACTTTTTATCATAATTTTTACTGCGGCTTTAATTACGATTATTAACCACTATACAGACGTGATTTTTTTTTAGATGAGCAGTTAAAGTAAGACTTTGGATTTCGCTACCAAGTAAGAGATCATAATTAATAGAAAAGAAGGAGAGGGCCGGCAGGCGCTTCCGCTATCTGTGCGACCACTCAGTGCTAACGGGAAGTGTTTAGGTAAGGAGGCGAGCTATATTCCTTGCTTTGTGAAGACGAAATGCAGTGTCCGAGATAACTCATCACTGCTGACTGTAATTACCGACCATAAAAGTGAACATGTTCTAGGCTAACAACGTCAGAAAATCTTGTTGTAGAAGAAAAGAAAGAAAACAAATTTATTTTTGGATGTCTTAGACATTCAATAATTATACTATTATTGTCATTATCTTACTATGCAGGGTAAGCTTGCATGGTATCTAGAAGCAGTGAATCTTTGTTTATTGTGAGATGCCAAGTGTTAGCTCAGTCTGAAGGAAATACGTCTGTGCATGTATGTGTTTGTGCGTATGTGACATGCTGATGCGTGCGATAGGAGTTCACTGAAAAGGGGATTGAATGAGAGAGAGACAGTGTGTAGGAATAGAAGCACTGTGGTGGCTTGTGTCTGCCTTACGTACAAAAAGAGTAGCCAGCCAGGAGCCTAAAATGTTGCCACGCTTCAGCAGTAGAATAGTAGTGAACATGTTAGGCAATATCTCTTGGTACATATACCTTTCTTCTATATGTGTGTACCTTGTAAGTTTTTCTTAATGTGCTCATCAGTAACATATACGTAAATACAGTAAATTTATTTTTATTTACATGTTACCATCAGTGCCGATGCACAGCGGGACTCTAGATCTGTAGTGTTTCTCGGCCTTGAACTTCATACACAGCTGCGTGCCGCAGGCATTTTTCTAGCAAGCACTTCCAAACTTTTAATGGTTAATCCGTGAAATGCGGTAATCCGTGATTGTCTTGGTCCTCACTATTACATATTAACTATATTCTACTGTGCATAATTTTTGTCTGAAAAAGTCAGGGAAATTTGATCTAGAAATTTCTGTACCAACCTTGAAATCACACTCCAGTATATATTACGGTGCTTTAGAAATGTTGTTGTAATAAAGATGATGATTTACTGTGCTTCAAAAGAATCTCACTGCCATAAAAATCGCAAAAAAAAAAGTTTTTTCTGGTGTAAGTATGTCCCTTCAATGATGTGCATGTTTTTTATTGTATTATAAAATATATTAAGGGATAATAATAGTTCTAGTGATCAAATTAATTAGATAATTCAGATACAGTAAAGCAATTTAAAGTAAAGTATGGTTACTCACATAAATATTAAATGCCTTTCTCATCACACTCATTTATGTATTCACAGATTTCTTCATTCATAGAGACTATTTCCCTTGAGTCAGTAAGCTTTGTAAATAATAGCAATGCTTCCCTCGTCAGCAAGATTAACAACATTCTCAATGCACAATGGATACCTCTAAACGTTAAACAACAACAAAATGAAATAAAATCATCCTATTTTTATTCATGGAGACAGTGTGACTACAGCCACCACTATCACAATTGCCTCGTTTTATCAGTTACATTACCAGTAATACTAGTTGTTAGTTACCGCTGTAATATAATTCACGGGCATCAAAGAGCTTGTTGAAGGGGTTTGGGAGAGATTCTGTCACTTCTCTTCCTTCCCCAATAACCAAACAAATATTAGACCAAACCACCAATTATTTAACACTGGTTAATTAATTTAGAAAATTTTTGTTTTTAATTATGAGGAGACTTATTAAAGGTGTAGGAGAAAAAATTCAAGCTTCATTAGCATGCTGGACATACAGTGCAGGGCCGTACGTCTGAATGTGGGGGAGATTCCAACAGGCCTGGGCACCCTCGTTGCCCCCCTACCCATGAAACATTTGAACTTACACTAGATAGAATAGTTCAATGGAGATCAGGTCCCCTTTACCTTACGGAAACTGCTTGAATAGCACCGTTTTGCCCCCTTAAAATTCCTAATTTTTTTTAGGAGAAGGCCTCCTGACCTTTCCCCCACTTTATTGGGTGGGGGATCAATAATATAACCACACAAAATTGTAATCACCTAACATTTGTCAACAAATTTACTAACATCATAAATGTGGGCGGACTTAATATATGTCATATATATTGAAGGCTAATTTCACAGTTGTTTTAAATGTGTTAAGCCGTCGTTCATCTGGTTTCAAGAAACAATACAAACTGTAGCTGTTTTGTAAACAAACACTTTACTGTGTTTTCCATGAATGAACAGTACGTAGACATGTTGCCACTGACAAAAAAAACTAAAGCTCTTTGATACTGAATTAAATTGCTTTCAGTAAGATGGAGAATATGTATTGTGTTTAAATTCACTTCTGCCCAAGTGTAAAGACGTGCCTTTTTTCAATGAATTCATTTATAATTAAAATAAAATTAAGTTTATTAAAATATTACAGTACGTCGGGAATTTTATTCCGCCTTTTTGTGCACTTCCGAACACAGCTGACTGCTTCGCCCAAATTACAATACAATTTTTGAAAAGTCCCTAAATTATTACGAGATGAGTGAACATCAAGTACAGTGCTTGCGCATAAAAAGTGAACCAGGCTAATTTCTTGCAAGCATTCGACCTCAACCCGGTTAATCTGCGGGGATCAGGATAACCTGGTGACGTGATTGAGAAAACAAGGCTAACTACAGCAGGTTACTCATTGTATGTATGTCATTAATTGTTTTCTGTTTTGTTTGTAAGCATTTTTTTTGTTTGTTTTGCAAGTGGCGTATTTTAATTTTGAAGTATCAGAAATGTGTTTTTTTAATTATTGCTGTAAAAATGCTTGTTGTTGCGGCCCATAGAATCTGTTAGTACAACTGAAGAAAGCCTGTAAATATTAAACGAGGTATATAAATGTCCTGGCAAGAAGTGTGTTGACTTCACCAAGGATCTTGAATTGCTACCATCAACACTATTAAAACAAATACAAAATTGATTTTTCCCTGTTTATAGAGTATAAACTATATCCACAAGACAACAAATTTTTATGTACATGATTTTTTTAATGTTTTCCATGTTCTGTGTAAAGGTGGTGGTGTTTCCCTCATTTATCGTTTTTGCATGCATCTTTTTTCTCATTGGTCTCTTGAAAAACAATGCATAAAAGTTTTCTTTACTATACATCCTTACTTTATAAACATTGCACATACAATTTTTTAGTTTCTTGCAAATTTCCTTAGGTGTCTAGCCTACAATTCAACTTAACAAAAATTTGAGGTATGAAATATCCTTCAGAATGTAACTGCTTCGTATCATAGGGAGAACTATATATTTTTTTTAATTTCTGATTGTTTACTCGTGGCACAGGTCAAAAAACCAACATTTAGTGAAAGATAGCAGAACACCATCATGCTATCTATGGCCTTCTTAAAATCCACAAACAGGCCCATTTCTCTGCCCTCTTGTCAGTGTAACAGGCTCACCTACACATCTATTAGCCAAGTATCTCAACAAGCTCATCACTCATGTCTTACTAGTTCCCAAGTCTCATATCAAGGATTTAGCTTACTTTATACAAACTATTCAATAATTTTGTTAAATGAAGGTGATATCTTAGTCAATTTTAATGTGGTATCACTGTTCATTAAAGTTCCTGTCCCATAAACCCTTCAGTATCTTCAAGGAGATCTTGGCAAGAATCCTGCAAGTGGCAAAACCATTAAACTTGTGGAACACTGTGTAACAACCACTTTCTTCTCTTCAGGAATAAAATCTACATCCAGACTGAAGACACTCCAGTTGTCCTCCCGTTGTACCCATTAGCAAATAAATCCATGGCCAACTTTGAGAAAAAAGCCATTCAGTCTAGTCCCCATAAACCCATTTGTTGATTAAAATATGTGGTCAATACCAGGGTGTCCAGCGACCGGGAAATTTGGTAACAGCTCGAAATGTACTGGATTTTACTTACGGGAGGAAATGTGCAGGAAATGTACATTATTCATAACAATTTTTGGTATTATCTGCAGATTTTTTATGCACTGTAAGCGTATTCCTTTGTCCCGTGTTCTCAATGTCATAGCTTATCCGAGGACTGAGGTGGTGGAACCGCTTCTGCTACTTTCGCCTCTTCAGTCACCTATGTCCGGACCGAAAGAGAGTCTGTGCATGCATCAACACCATCCCACTGCAGATGCATGGAGTTGCAGCGCCACATATTTGGCGCTTTCGAAAATTCTCGAGGTTAGGGTAGGTCAGTCAGATTTGCAGTTTAAGTTGTTCAAAACATAACCCAAGTAAAATTTACCCGTTTTGAATGTCCACCTGACAGCCTCTTGAACAGGGTAAGTGGCTGTTAGTAAATTTTCTCAATTTGGCGCGAAAAATAATGGAAACAGTAGGCAATTGAAACCACACAGTTGAAAACTCATGAGAAGTTCATCCAGATGCTGTCAGTTGAAATTTGAACACAGAATAATTTTACCCGGATTAAATTTCAAACACCTTAGATTAGGAGTTTTGTCTGACCTACCCCACCCTTGTGAATTTTCATAAGCACCTCTAGATAAACCCTCTGGAATAAGCAGCACATTCCACGTCAAACTTTGTAATAACACTAACCGATCAGCGAGGCTTGACTGGTCCAAGGCTCCCATGATTGGCCGATAATTCATGGATGGACGGGGTCTTCCAATATTTCACAAGAGATGGCAATATTGTCGCACTCCGGGGCGCTTACGTGAAAACAGAGAAACTATTAGAAGAAAAATGGATATTTTTTATTTTCGAATATGCGATCTGACATTCTTTCGCTAAATGCATATGTTGGATTACATTAATCTTTTGTATGCGTCTGGGCATTTAACTCCATTGATACACATTTTCGATGCATAACTCGGATAACTTATTAAACGACTGTAACATTGTAAGTTTATGATCTAACGAGGCATTCTACAAGATAGTTAAAGTTGGCAACAAAATTATAATACATTTATTAAACATAGAAGAACTGTAATGAGAAGTGTTTTACTATCTGTCCAAAAGAAAGTTACAAAATTCAATATGGCAAGGCACCAATCAATGTTGCAGTTTTTTTCATTCTCATTTCATTGTAATTATAACTTATCCACACAAATGAGTACTGCATTCTAAGTGAAAGAGTCTACATGTTAAATTAGTGTGAAAATTATATTAATTCTGGTCACATTTTTCTGCTTGAAAATGTAAATAGAGACTGTCACATGTTGTGTTGGTGTGCTGTAAGTTACGCCTACAGCTGCAGGTGTATTTTCACTATATTTTATATTTGCATAACTGTTGCTCACATGCAGTCAGTGTGTCGTTTGGCTCGAAATGCATATCAGCAAAATATGTGGTGCAAGTCTTACGTTTCTGTCAGGGCCACTGTCGTTGATTTATGTGTTTGGATAGTGGAGTTCGAAATTCTGTCTTTTCGGTTTGAATGTACAACTCTGTTGTACGATAAAATTTTTGGTTGTTGTGAATTATTTTCCCTGTTCTATGTCTCTTTAGCAGTATAAATTCCAGTGCTTGGGACATGTTTTGCAGACTGCCACATAGCAATTTGTTGTGTGTGGTTTTATCTGCAGATATTTTTTCTCCCAATTAGATAAATATGGTGTAGGATATTCTACCGTGTTTTTTTCTTGCCACCACTGAAAGAGCACCTGAAGGAAATAATTATACAGATATTACAGATGCTTGCTTTCAAAACTGAAGCAGTGAATAATAAGCCTAGGTACAACCAAAGAAATGCACACAAACAGTGGCTGAACAACCTATTAAACCGCTGACATAGTAAATTTACCACTCTTGCTGACAGAATGCTGCAACCCAAGTATTTCCATAGCATTTGTGTAACGTAATATGCAAGAGTGACTGGATTAATTTGCTTGGACATACTCCACTGCGAAATAAAGAAAACAAAGACATCTAAAGATATTAGAAAAACATAAATAAGCAGAATTTGCTTAGTCAACAAGATGCATACACAACATAAAATTTAAAAAAAATAGAATCGGCTCAAATAAAACTAGGAACAAATAGATATTAAATGAAAATAATAAAAATAAAGAAGAAACCCAAGTTAACATGCGACACAACGATGAGGCGAAGCAGAAACACTGAAGATATCAGACACGAACAGAAAAACGACAAACGACACAACAATGCAACGAAACGAAACATAATACAGTCGGCCGGCCTTATCCGCGGACTTTGTTTCTGCGGTTTTCACCAACTGCGGTTGAAAATTGAGGAAAGAGAAATTAGTATAAATATGAAATTCTTAAGAATTTGTATTTTTGTGCGCGCAGCACACTGTGTGCCACACGAGTGAGTAGTACGTCGCTCACTGTGCACAAGAGCAGCTAATCTTGTGTTGTCAGCTTCTGTTATCTGCTTTGTTACGCAATGTGCTAGGTCAGGTGCGCGGGCGGGAGCGACAAAGAAGCGATGCTGTGTCGAATGTGCGTGCGGCGGCTGTACTTCACTCGCATACATCCTGTCGCACGCCGCACTCTTCAAAAACAAAATGATTTGATTTATCCCACGGGCCACGTCGCTTGCTCGCAAAATGCTTCTACGCAGAACTCACACGTGTATTTAATTACATTGTCTTGATGCCCGTTATCCACCCGCATGTAGGGCACGGCCTTGAAGTGCATGGCCTTGAAGTGCATGTAAAGTGTGCAATTATACACAATTTTGTGGCCTGCAGCATAATGTTTTCTAAAAAGAAAGACTGTAGAGATCCTTCTATACTGAAGAGAGATCGCTAAGTTCTTAGTTTAACTGACAAAATGAAAATGCTACATTTAATAAAAGACACCATGTCTGTTGCAAAAGTTGGCTGCAGGCACAGGGGAAAAAACTTGCGTATCATTCGTATGTCGTGAAATATACCACGACAAATAAGTACAAGGGTTAGTACTGCAGAAAATGGCTGGAAAAATCGTGCCAAGTTAATTTCAGTGTAATCAGTGGTGCTGTATTTAAATGAAAACCACTAAAACTTTGTCCTTATCTATGTTTACAGAGGTTTAAAAAATTTTTATTTGTTTGTGGGAAAAAATCGTGCCAAGTCTAGTTTAACGCTATCAGTGTAGCCGTATTAAAAACGAAACTGCTAACATCCTTAAAGCAGCCAGCTGGTGAAGGGTATGTTTGTATGTGTGAGGTGAAAGTTCATGAGGTGCTACGAGCGATGCCAGCTGGCACATTTATTGTGATATCGCCTCTACGGCCAAAGTCGTAAATGCGTGCGCAGCGTTCCTGCTGTAACGTTTTTACTACGGGACTTTAAGCTGTCCCCCTATCATTTAATTGAACGTGTCTGTGTAGCAAAGTCCAATGTACTTGTAGAGCTCAATTTCGTACAAATCCATTACATGTAACTTGATAAACTACCGCGTGAAAATACTGATTTTAGTCAAGTTTGAGGACTATAGATTATTTACCAGTGTGTGTGGTGTCTTAAGTCACATTCACAAGTAGTCTGAAGTACGTTTTCTTTTCGTAGATAAGCTTTGTGAACATATGCTTACTGGTCTCTGATTTTATATTTTTAATCCTATTCTTTTCTGTAATTTATATGCACGTCGTACAAGCAAAAAATATTTATAGACAATTGCAAAATATTAACGCCTATGAAGTCGTAGTTGTGCTTGTTCCACTGGTGTTTTATATGCATTACACATGAGAAATAGCGTTATCAAATACAATTCTATCAAATCTTGTGGCGACACTCCCTCATTGCACAGCGCGTGTACTTGGCAGTGTCGGGTGGAGAGCTAGCATGGTGCATCAGGCAGTGCTGTGTTGCGACATCAGGCAGACCGCCTGGCTCTTCGCGCGCTGTTGTCAAGTCTTTACGGCCACGTAGTATGGTTGCTGCCGTATCTAACGTGCCACATTGCACACGTGACGTAGCATTTTTATGATATTGAAACATTGTGGGGCACTTTATGAACGTGTTAAAGTTCTGTACCTTATACAAATATATTAGTATGTGGATTTAGTGGTTAAAATTATTTTATTTAAAATGACATTGTGGTTTGTGTAGGTTATTAAGGTGTCTTGAATGTACGCAGTTTTCGTTATCCGCTGATTTTCTTGGAATGAAATACCGCGGATAAGGTGGGCCGACTCTAGATATCAGACATGAACAGATAAACAACAAACGTCAACAATGATGAGACGAAACAAAACTCAATAGTTTCCCAGACAGTAAAATGATGTTTCTGGAACTGGAATCGGTTACCATTATCAGGTAGACACACAGGGTTCAGGAACATGAATGCAACTGATGAGAAAACTCCGCCGTCGTTTCCTCATGTGCCATCCGAGGCCGTGCTGTCGCGAGCCCGAAAGCCGAAGCTTCCATAACTCGCTGGGTGTTTGTAAATTCAAATGCACCCCGACAGTCTAGATCATTGGAACGGCGGCG
Organism: Medauroidea extradentata; assembly: GCA_003012365.1. NCBI lineage: Eukaryota > Metazoa > Arthropoda > Insecta > Phasmatodea > Phasmatidae > Medauroidea > Medauroidea extradentata. The sequence continues at coordinate 747 of PNEQ01078617.1, read as the reverse complement.
GGGCGCATGTAACTGTTTTAGCTGGGCTCCGGACCCGTATTTAAGGCTGGAGGGGGGTTGTTGCCATTAATAAAATTACGTGTTTGTGTAAACGGCGGGGGAGTTAAGCTCCCCTCCAGCTAGGCTGGAGTGATGTAGTGTCGTGATGTCTGTGTAGTGAGGTGAGTATTGTCAGCAAGTGGCTTGCTAAACTCGTGGAGTAGTAGTGCGTAAGTCCCTACGACCATGAGAGCCGCTCCAATCAATCCCAGTCTACTAACTGAGGATCAGGCCTGACACTCCCATGGTTATTTCATAGTGTATTCGTTTGTGACAAGAGGAGAGAAAACCCTTAATATTTGTTAATGAGCGCTGAACTGTGAGATGTACATCATCTTGACCTGAAACAGAGAACTATCAGGTCGATGTGTCGTTAACATGTTCCCTTAATATACACAATGTCCTAATAATACTGTTTTTTAAATTTTATTTCATAATTTTTTTTTCATAAACATATTTTTACAGATCAAGTTACGTACTAGGAAAGTGAGCAGCTTGAAAAGCTTAGTCAATAAAATAAGAGAAAAAACTTCCTGTTGGAAAGGAACAAATTATATTAAATCGCAAATAGTAGGCCTACATCTAAGATTAAGCAAAAAATATCTAATTACTATCTAGACAGTGGTGTGTCGTGTCACTGTAGAGTAACAAAAGTTTTTTTTTTTTTTCATAATTTTTTTATTTTGTATTTTTTGTTTTTTATATTTT
>PNEQ01078616.1:0-32575 GCA_003012365.1 Medauroidea extradentata | reverse complement strand
AGTGCTCGCCATCTTGGCACGCTGCTTGAAAAAGTCGTTAGAGCCGAAGATACCCGAACGCGCTGGCCCTCGTGCCGACTAAAACTCTGAATACGGATTTTGTGGACTGGAAGGGAAACGACTTTTTCAGTAGGCCGCGGCACAGTTGCTTCATACCGACTATTGCTTCGTAACCACGAAACTCAGAATAAGCCCCCAGCCCCGTGTATGTTTGGCTCCCGCATGTTACTGCAGGTTTCTTAATGGCTTGGCAATAGGCGTTTCCGCCATGTTGCTGGCCAGCAAAGTCATTTTGGTGGCGTGTGTATGACTTGAGTTCGCTGGCCTACCGGCTATTTCACTTCTGTATACCTGCATATTCTGTGACTTTGTTCGAGAGCCTTGCCTGTGGGATAAGGTAGGTTTGCTCAGTCATGCTACTTTGTTTGCTGTATCGCCAGTTTATGTCTAACTGTCTGCAAGCAACACAGACTCCCGTGCCTTTTGCACGGTTAAAAACTATACTTGGGTTACTGTAAAGGCTTCCAGCTGACATTTTGCGCTACTCATGTTAGCCTCTTAAGTTGTTAAAACTGCACAGTGTTTTCTCTCAGGTTTGTTGTGGACAGGAACACTGCACAAGCTGCTCTAAATCGCCTTATCTAAATGCGATGCATACTCTCTGTGTTGCACTGCACTAAAAAAAAGTCTTGTTCTTTACCGTATGTTCACAACACACAGGTTGTCAGGCACATGTAGTTTACATACCTGGTATCACTGGTCACTGATACAGGGCGGCATTTCCGAACATGCGGAACTTAAAATATGTTCCATTCCATCTCATCTACCATCCCTATCAGTTTGTTACTCTTGTTCACTGATAACAACCTGTTTATGGTGTGTGTTTGTCCGTGCATGTTTGTTTGAGTGTAAGTTACTGCTAAAGGGGCATGTTATTTCAGAGCTACAATTGTAGACTTCTCAAAGTCATGTTTCCGGGGGGGGGGGGGGGGGGGCCAACTTTCTGAGCAGAAAAAATTCTCGAGTAACGTATATCTGAAGAACAATCTCTGACGCCATGTTCTCGTATACATTTAATTGCTTGTTGATAAAGTTGACTTATATCATTATTTTGGATTTTTTTTGTAGTTTTTCCATATTGACTTTCAAGAACGTGTAGATTTCTGTTGGTATTTTTAGCGTTTGTTTATCTACCACACACTCTCAGGAATATATGCTGGTCCAATGTCTAGACCACGACGAAGTAGCTTAGATACTGTTTGTTCACGTGTCTACAAACCAAATGCGCAATTCCATTTCTTGCCACAGTGTTGCCACAACGTGTCACATTAACGCCGGTCCAGTGTGAAATCAGAATTTTTAAAATTTGTATGAAATGATGTTAAGTTTGTAGACGTAACCAATGACATTTTTTCTGTAATGGGAAATTTTTTGCACGTACTGTATTTGCATAATGACATGTCAAAGTCAACATTTGCAGTTTTATATTACGGCAACAAACAACCCACTAAAACCAAGATACTTACTGACGTGAAATAAATAAAACTGAAATAAAATGTTACGGGGTACATAGGTACTAACAACATAACACAGCGTTATTTTGCATTTTAAACAAATTCTGAAAATAGGCCTAAAGTATTTTTTTTTTAGAAAATTAGCAACGTTTTTTGAATACTAAAAATAATAAATGTTTTTTCGCGATCAAATATTTCGCTTTCAGCAAATGACGACATTCCTCCTGATTACAACCAATCCAAATTATGCCATGCGAACAAACAGTCAATTCGTTGTTGTTTATGCCGGAGGTAACGAGTAGGCCTACACATTTCCTTCTACGACGTAGCGAGCTGCCAATGCGAGGTGTGGAGGGAGTTGCGCAGTAAGAACTGACAGTTGCGTGACCCTGCTATTTCAGTGCCCGTGGGTATAGCCGTCTTTAGTAGAAGGCCGCAGCCTTACATCTGGCAATACTGTCTGGAAGGATCATTTTAACACTTCTTTTAGCTCTCTAAATTCAATGACTCTACCTGATTCGTTGTTGTGCCATACATACCGGCGAATAAGGAGAAGCCCTTGCCGTTAGCGAGACAACAGAAGTGTTAAAATAACCCTTCCTGACAGGGTTGCCGGATGTAAGGCCGCGGCCTTCTACTAAAGACGGCTATGCCGTGGGCGACTGAAACAAAGATTTGAGAGTGGTTCATTATATACCAACTGGACGCGCTCTTTCGTGAGCTTGGAGTGTTAGTCAGACATGTATTTGTCACTTAAATATATTAAAAGTCATATTACTAATGTAACTAATGAACATTTGAACATCCTTAAGTGCATTGACGCACGGTCATCTTTTTACTGACATTACTTTCCTCTCTACAAGCATTCTTGAAGGCGTATCAACTTTTTGACATTTCATTGTTGTCTATGTTAGTCTACTACACCTTTTTACATTATTAGATAATACGTCACTTGCTTATTTTCTGACATTTTTTGAATATAAGAAATAACAATCATTCTTATTTTACGGCAGGTGTTGGATAATTTGGGAGTAATTTATTACCTAGGAATGTAAAAAGACGTAGTAGACGGATATGTTCAGTATGAACTGGTAACAATGTAGATATGCCTTCAGAAATGCTTGCAACGTGGAAAATACTGTAATTTAAAGATGGCCTGCTTCATTAAGTTACCCTTGAGTCCTCGCTCTTTAGATTTGTGGTTTTGAAAATATTTTTTTAACGCAAATTAATACATATATCAAAAATTCATTCTTACAGTTTTAACACTTATATATCATAGTTTGTATCTGATTTTTTTCTGTTGCAATACACCTAACGGATTTTTACATTTTTGCCCCTGAAATATCACATATTTTGCTGTCAAAATGAACCAAAATGAAGCAAAATAATGTTTTTGCTAGCAAACGGTACATTATTTAAAAAACGCTCTGGCACAAATGTGTATCGTATGACTGTAAACAGTCTCAAACTTTTCCAAAGAATTAGGTTAATAAACTCGAGTTATTTGCAATAGTTTGAAATAAATGAAAGATCATTAAAGCTATTTAATTTAATGGTTTTACCTCTCTGTGCTGTGCTTGCTATAGCAGAGTCAACACTTCTGAAGTTCTGGTGAGTTTCTTCCCATTTCAGCAAAGTTCTACATTCTTGCCGCTTCTTAATTTTAAATATTTAAAGTCTAAGTAATAAACATGCTATTTGTTTCACAATAGTACTCTACATTTGACGTTAGATATTGTAATAGGGTTATTTTTTACTCTTGATCAGACGATTCTGAGAAGTGCTTACGTGGTCATGAACAGCCTATAGAAAGTCCTGTCTTGCATCGGTATTTCGGCGATTTCACTTGACGTAAAGTAAAATGGCTGCTAAAATTGGACAAGGTGTCGAGCTAGCGCAACGCAGATCTTGCGCGAACAGAATGATTTTTGATGGAAAGAATTTAACGTCAACTTGTTATAATGTCTTTCAAGCACTTCGCTGGCCAGAAACACGACGGGAACCACCGCCAATCAGTGTAAGGTGGCTGCCCTGCTAGCCGGCAGCCAGGCCAATTGTAAACCTGTAGTAACATGCAGGAACCAAACATACACGGGGCTGGTATCAACAACCTCGGACAACCAGTAAGCGGCCAAGTTCGACCGTATCCTACGAGCGGCCATGTAGTTTCACATCTGTATTACTATTTTAGTCTGTGTGTGCTTTTACAGGCAGAACCTAAAGACGCTGATCGTTATAAACAGCCAATCACTGACCACGAAGCAGAACTGCAGATGTGTACGTATGGCACCGAAACAAAGTGGGGTATAGTTCTTTTCGCGAGAAACACGGGGTCCCTAGTAATATCTATATTTTGTACTATATCATGTTTGGTTTCTACGAGAGTGATCAAAGAGTTTTGGAGAAAGATTATTGTTCTGTAGTTGCCTGTGAACTTACTTCCAGCTTAATTCGTGTGGTATCATTTTACGTATACGAGTTCTAACGAAGCCCGCCTTGCATAGTGTGAAACTTGCTTTATGTAATGTATAGCTGAATGCCCGACGCCAAGGAAGAGGCTAGTGAGATCCATGTAGCCGACTCTCAAGATCAGGTTGCTTGAGCAATAAACATATTTCATGATTATTAATACCTATCGCAGTTCCAGCTGAAACATTATCCTCAAAGAAAAAATTCACAGTCCGTAAAGGGGACTAATGTCGCAGTAAATTTCCTCTTGCGGCAGATGAAGCTACAGTAATAAATGTAATGTGTGTTGTTTGTGCTCGGTCTGCTGGACCAGACCTGTACTGTTGTCCGCATTCTCTCGTGTAACGTTCCGCTGACCGGTTTGACAGTTATTAAGGCGGCCGCCTGGCTGGTGTTCGAACTGCGTGCAGCGTCTTCGGAGTTCTGTTTTATTTTCAGAGATTAGTAAACGTGCGTCGGTAATGCTTACACACGTCAGACTACTTGTGGAAACGACTTTTAAGGGCATGGGCCCGAGTTTCTTCGCATTTAATGACAATTATTTTTTAAAACATAAATGGGAGCCGATATCGTAAAATCGCTTCGTAACTTTGTTATGACTGCTTTAAACTGCATACTATAATTTTGTCGTGTCAGAAGACTGCAAAATAGTTGCTAACTAGTTAATTAACGATATTTCCTTTTAATTGGTAACTTAGCTATACTCATCATACAGTTCATCTCGAAAAATTACATTGCATAGTAAAACCAATTTGCAAAAAGGTTACGAAGCAATTTTACGATATTGACTCTCCTGTGGATTTGAAAAAAAATAATTGTCTCGAAAGCCGAAAAACTCGGACCCAACCGCGCATCATTTTTACGTGCGTCCTTGTGTTGGGTTTTTATTAGGTAGTAATTATCATCATTGGCGCACCCAGGGAGTGGCTCTTTGGATACTTGTCCCTTTCCCCTTAAAAAAAGAACAAAGTCTGTGTGTGTGTGTGTATATATATATATATATATATATATATATATATATATATATATATATATATATATAATGTGTGTATGTTTTGAGAAGGTATTGCAATCAGTTTGTGTTCACATGTTTCTGAACATACATAGTGCCGGTATAATGTAATATATGATAGCTTTCTTGAGATTCACCTGACTGTAGTTTGCAGAATTTGTTATTTATTAGCTTTGGTGCTCTCCCCAAACAAAAATCCTGATACGTCTGTGATTGTGATGACATCTAGGTGAGTGGTCTTTTTTACTGAACAATTTGTTTTAAGCCATATTGGATTATTTTATTTTTCGCTCTAATGAAATTCTGAGAAGAAAAATGTGAAATTTGCTATTGTAATATCAATTATATTTACCTTGTCTAGAATAAAAGCATCGCAGTTGAACCTTTAACGTATATTTAAGCTGCTATCAGTGGAGCAATTATTTTTGTATTCCTAATTTGCTCCACTGATAGCAGCTTAAATATAGGCCTACTTTAAAAGTTCAACTAGCATAATTTTATTGTAGCACAAGGTAAATAGAGACCGTAGGCGTAGTTAAATTGCGACAGTAAGGTAAACATATTTCCGTGGAAATCTGCGAAGTATTATGGTAGTAACCACGAAAGTTATTTAGTCTAAGTTTGTGGTTGGAAATGATTCGCACAGTTGGCAACACGTATAGCGCACAGACTGCTCAGTATGCTAATATATTCGCTGGCTGCTTGTCTCTTTACGTCTCCCTTACAGCTCGTTTATCGCTACTCTTGAGAGACATTTCACAGTCCGTATCTTCTCTATCTTTATCTCTGTCTCTGTCTTCCAGCGCCACTACTTCGACAAGAGCGTCTGGGTCGCGTTAAATTAACCCAGCAGCATTCGTTTATATTCGGCGATCAAGCGAAAGGGCTGCGCCACATTTTTCATTTTGTTGTAGCTGCCTTACCTAACAAATCCGCCCTCCTTCGATTCAGGTTACAGTTTTTTTATTTAAAACTAACATAACATTACACTAATCTAAGCTAACATGTCACAGCGTCTTGTCGTCATCGATTATCGCCTCAAACACACGCAAAAAAACACACCCTTTACAAGTTGGTCGTAATTAACACTAAGTATATATTACTCTTCTAAGGCAATGGAAAATGGCTGAAATCGTGGTCATAAGCATGGACGTGCGCAAACTTAGGTTAATTTTTTTTAAGGGGGGGGGGGTGTGCGCTTGCCTTAGAGAGTGTTTATGATCACGCAACAAGCCAATTACGAAAATGAGTAGGAGAAAGTTTGGATTTTGAAGTTCCAATTTAGTGGTAATTAAGGAGATTCTGAACAAAAGAATTGCATATTCCGCTGTTAAAATTTTTTAGCAAATTAGATACATTATACATTGATAGTGAAAATGTTTGATCTAAAAAATTAGTAGGACTACATTTTAAGGCTTCTATTTGCCCGTGTCGTTATAACTTACTTTTGTTGGATCTTGAAACACGTACTTTAATTGTAATGAACTACGAACTGCATTACACATGTTGTAATCTATAAATTGGAAAATAATGAGAAACGTTACAGCAACTTATTCAGCATCTACGTTACGAAACATGCGCAATAGGTGGTACAGCTGCAGCCAAGGAAGAATCCAGGCTCTCCTTCGTGCGGGGCAAGAATTGTGATTTGTTCCTCTCCCCCCTCCCCTATTGCCCTCGAACGCCTTTTTCCATCAGTCCAACAAACACAACAGTAATAAACGTATCTTATCTCGCATACATTGTTTTTGCGCTCGCGAAAATGTCAATATAAGATTTTAGTAGAAATGCATATAACCTATAGGCCTACTAACTACTGCTCCTCGGAATATATGTGAACTACAGCCGTCCCCCTCTGACATACCGAGCCATCCTACTCTCCTTCGACCCGCTACACCCTCTCAGCCAATAGCGAGCAAGTAGCCTGGGCCTCGCGACATGCACGTCGTACAGTCTCGTCAGCCAGAAAGTGTAATATTTCAACCTTTATGTCATGGGTTGCACGGGCCTATCAGACCGACTACAGATGGTCGCTTACAATATGAATGGAGTGTACAGGGAGGGAGGGCTACAAGACATTCCCCTCCACTGCTTTCACACGGCGACCTGGAAACACTATCGCTCTTACCTCCCCTACCCGGGGCTACACTTAGCTTTGTCGAGCAGAACCAGTAGTAAGGCCCGGTAGTTTTCGCGACAATACTTTGCATCACTTTGTTTCAGTGCCTTACGTGCGCACCTGCATCTCTGCTTTGTGGCCAGTGATTGGATGCCTTATTATTCAACGTCTGGAGGTTAAACCCGCAAATCACAGGCGCGATGTGTCACAGTCACCCGTGTACTGATTGGCAAAGCCAAATGAATAACGAATCTGCACAAAAACACTCTGCCAATAATCATGAAGTTGAGCTGCAGGTGTGCACTTGGGACAAAAAACTTCTTTCGCGAAAACTACCGGGCCCTAACCATTAGCAATATTTCATGTGTGCGTTCTAATTATAAATACTTAGGGACTGGAACATTTCGCTAATTCAATGACCTGCGGGCTAGAATCCTATGCATACTCAAGCCCCGACAATTTGTCCTTTACCTGCTACTCAGTGGAACAACAGACAATGAACGAATAGACGCGGCTTGAGTATGCATAGTACTATGGGTTCTAGCCCTACATGTCATTGAATTCGCGAAAATTTACAATCTCTATAAATACTGTATTTAAAACTATTATACGGTGGTTAATAAAATTCAAATCTAGTAAAAGTCCAAATATTGATAGATATATTATCTAGATATTGTATATTTTATTTTTACACTCATTTACATTTCATTCCCAAGTAAAAATTGTCGGCACCACCAGCGCCCCATCTAACCCGGCGCCCGTGGTTGTCTGCTCCCCCCCCCCTTCCCCCTAGATCTTCCACTGGGCCTGCACATCTTGCACGCACGCCTATTACACGAACATAGTTCTCGGAACTCAAAGTGTCACTCACTTCTGTGAGATAACGGTGTATGTTCCTGGCGTTGAGCCAGATACTCGACAGACAAGACCGCTTGACCTTGGAGATGTTCTCCTCGCCGACGGCGTGAGACAGAGTGGAAAAAATGGCGAGCAGAGGAGAGGCAAAGTGCGAGAACTAAAACAAAACAAGGTCGTTGCTGGAAGCGTGCGGGGGTGCATTTCACGTCTACCGAGATACAGGGAGAGAGAGCGAGAGAGATGGCATGTGGAGGGCGAGGTTGGGCATTTAGTGCCTAAACTTTGAATCTGGATTAACCAAAAGGTTTGAAAAAAAATTGAGTCAATGTGCAATCACACGATGCACAATACTGTGGACGCGTTTTTTTAAATAATGTACCATTCGCCAGCAAAAAAATAATTTCCTTCATTTTATGCTTATTTTCACGACGAAAAACGTGGTACTTTGGGTATTGAAATCTAAAAAACCGTTCAGTATAATTCTACAAAAAAATTCAGCTACAAATTATAACATATAAGTGTCAAAACTATGCAGCGAAATTTTTATGTCAGTATTAGGTAGCAAAATAAAAATATATTTTCGAAATCACTGCAAAACTCCGTAACAAGGCCTTAAATGCGTCCGATCCCTCGATTCAGTGTTTAGAGTTGCTGATTGCTGGGCCAAGGGTCCCGGGTTAGAATCCCGGTCAAGGAGGTCAATATTTACAGTTGCCTCTCTGGATTCAGTACTGGGCGTTATGTTGTCCCTCATATACATACTACTGAAGACAATATACGTATTCTGGCAGTTGAATTGGTACCACGTTTCAGGACCAGAACATGTTCGCGTCTCCGGTAGCAGTAATGTTTGCACATGCACTGTAAATATTTTGCTGCCGTTTACAGTTTTTTGGCCGGGATCGATCTTATAACCTCACAGCTCTGTGTGCTAAGGAATAACTTAACACTTCCACTTATATTTGTCTCTTTATTTTTAACTTGTATTCTTTTGAAGAGAGGTAAAACAACATAGTGCTCCAACTTGACAAAGTGCTGGCACGACTACCCACTTCCGGTGCAAGAGACGAAAAGAATGAAGTTTTTCTCTCGTGGCGTACTAGAGCACTCGGCGGTCCCGTGTGATATGACACGCCCTGCTCCGCCCACGCAATTCATGCACCGGAGAATATCCTCGTTTTGTCGGCCTCTGGAAATTTTGACAAGGGAGGGGGTCGTGGTTTTCATCATCCGTGGTTCTAAATCTGCCTTCGGGTAGAACACAACTAATCAACATAAACACACCCCGACTAGACTGAGGTAGGAGTGCAGTGAATAGGCGCAACTAAGGGGGGGGGGCACTAGGGCACGCCCCCCCTAAAAAACCAACAAAAGTCTTAAAAATTACTATTAATTTAATATTAATAATTAGTGATATTGTTACCAGTGGAATATTGAATGTTTAGTAATGAAAACTGCTAAAATAGCACTATTTTCCCGGGGAAGGTTCCCCGGACCCCCCACTTGAAGATGTAGTTGGTTATCCTTTATAACATTCCCCGTCTAAAAATTCAGAAATTCTCACTACGTTACTGATTACAGGTAGGCGTAACTTGAATATAACTGTACTCACAAATTTGTGCCCTCCCCAAATGTTCATTCTAGTTGCGACTATGGTGCAGTGTTCCAAACTAGGTCAGTCGCCGAGGTAGGCTTGAATGTAGCATCCTCACTGAAACTAATACTTTTAACATTCATCGGTCTGAACTGCACGAAGATAAGATGGCTTTCGTACTGAATCATTCCTTTGAATATGTAAGAGGTTAGAATCGTCCTATGATAGCCAATAACAAGTGTAAAAAGTATGGTGACGAATTAATTCGAAACAAATATGTACACAATGTTCGCCTCTTGATTTCCGACTGTCATTTGTTCTGTAGCACCTACACTGCTTGGCGAAAATATCCCTGAAACGAAGTTCTGTCGGTGTTCACTCCAAGTTTATATATCCGTCTGGATGGGAAATTGTATTACAAACGCGTTTAAGTCTACGTTCACTTTAGGTTAACACAAGTTAACTCCAGCCCAAGTTCAGTCCGGTACAGGGTTTTACTCCCGCCTCGCGTTCGATACCTAGCTCTGGCCGTCCTGATCCCGGTTTTCCAGGGTTTTCCGAAATCACAAGCGATTGCTGGAATATGACCCTGGCAGACTCCTCCCCCTCCGTGTATCACTACCAAGTGCTTGTGTTGTTACACGGAACGTACACTCTAAAAAAATAGTTCGTAAATTTACGAGACGTGCTCAGAAAGTAGGTATGGTAGGATATTTTCCCAGACATACATGGTAGCACTCCTAAACCTTTGTATAAAACAGTCAAATGTATATTGAAGTTACCAGACTTGTATTGTAACAACTGTAAAGGTTTGCATATTTACAAGATGGAAGAATAGTATAACTGTCCCATACAGCGTCTGGGATAAATAACTTCCTAAACATTTTAGGAAGATTTTTTACAGTGAGAGCGACTTTAATGCTTTCCTCTCTGTAGTTGTGTTGTTCTAGTGAGCTACATTAAATGGAAATGATAGATAATTGTAAGTATTTGGAATACACAGAATGTAGCTTATATTGTGATAAGTTAAATGTGAACTCTGTCACAACTTAAAAATTACGCAACCATTGCCAGTCTCCTTAAAGCCATGCTCGCTTGTTTACATTTTTATTTAACGATATGGTTTTTTTACGCCTTAACGAAAGCAGATATAAAACGTCTGTTTGGCAGTTTTGTTTGAAATCGTCTTGTCAGTGTTGGGTGATTTTTTAAACCAGTGAATACAAACAAACGGAAATTTTGGTTAGTTAATTTTTTTGTCGGAACCGTTTAATTTCTTGTAGCTATCGCGGCAAAACCCATTCTAAACAAAACTGCCACGTCATTTAGGGGGAAGAGGGGTATGAGGGTGCAAATGCCCCCTCCCCAGGGTTTAGAGGGAAAAGTGTTTATAATTTTTGTGTATTTTGTTATTTAAATAACTCTACCGTAAGATTATAAAACCGAAGTTTTTTTACTAACGTTTGTAATTTTACACATGCTTAGTTACAGTCAATTGGGGTAACTTTATTCCGGTCAGGGCAACTTTGTACCACCAGCCTAGTTTAATTTCAAATGAAGTAACATAGTATTTAAGAATACGGTTGTGTTCTAGATGAATACATTTTTTAACCTTAAAGTTTGTACAGTGGTTGTATGCCACTGAGCTATTTAATAAAAGAAAATGCCTGGTACAATGTTACCCCAAAATGGTACAAAGTTACCCTAAATGTCTGTAATTAATAAAAATGATGCAAAAAGGTCGTTGCTATAAAAATATTCCACCCCCCCCCCTCCACAAAAAAGCCTGAAATGCCCATGTGAGCCGTCTTACAGGCCATTGTCATCTCTAGAATAATAGTTGAAAAATATTATTTTTTTGTGACTTCAGTTGTTGACCTTGAGTTCGTTACAATCAATACACATTGACTGCTAGGCCTACTTAGGTAGGCTTGTTTATATTGAAAAGTGGCGGGAAACTCTGAATATCGGCAATGAAAAGTAGCTATGTTTTCAAAAATGTTTACTTTATATGGAGCCAGCCATACATACGGCTGCCTGCCCACGCAGGTGATATTCTCGGGGTGTGTTAACCAAGATATTTCAGGCTAACTTAACTGTGTTTACACTGGCCGCGGACTTGTGTTTACAAGTGTTTGCAGTGAGAACATTTGACGTCTTTACTGGGTCGCTGGCCGCACCATTCCGCGGAACGTTTTAAATCTGTTCGGCGGCAAGAAAAATATTTATTCAGCACCGTCGTCTGTAGCCTTGGCAGTAATAACCTCATTACTGAAAGGAAATGTGAGAAACGAGTGTTTTTACTTTACGCCATGTTTTCCACTTTACGCCATGTTTTCCACAGCTATAATGGTCACTGCTTATATTCTCAAAAATGTACTTCAAGGATGACTGCTTGTCAGTGAAGTGCTATGTGCATAGCGTAAACTGACAATATACCTTGATATACCTTAATATCGTGATAAACCTCTTTGCGGGCTGCACAAATTGAGAAGGATCTGTCCGCATAGTTCACTATATTACCAACACATAGCAGGCATGTGTAGTTTAGGCAATAAGTGATAAATGTATCACATAAGATCACAAAATATTTAACGCATTTCTGTTACTGAAGTACGAAGCTTTAGGATCACGAAGTTGGGAAGGTTTACAGTACAGTTATACTCTGTTTCATATAAGTTAGGTAAAAATTGACAGCTACTTATGGGCGATAATTTTTTTATATTTTGTGATTTGTATCACAATGTAAGACATTTTCAGTTCTAAAATGAGTCGGAAATGTCCATTTCACCATTTATACTGCAAAGTTTGTCTTGAATTGTGATACAAATCACAAAATATTAATAATTATTGTCCATATATAGCGGTCAAATTTTACCAAACTTCTATAAAACAGAGTATAAATGCTCCGTGCATAAGGCTGATATTATTCTTGAATAGCGTACCAACCTCGCCCGCGTGACTTACCATTGTATTACTTCAAGACAATAAGAGTTAACGTCGAGGACTTCGCTCAAGTTCAGCTGTCGTTTGTTTTCCCGCTAAAATCCACGGCCTTGCACGCCGGCGAGCACGTGGTCGCTGAAATGTTGGTACGTGCGTCCAATAAAAAACAAATAAATGAAAGGGACATGTTTTTACCGTTCATAAATAACGACCTTGCAGACCACGGAATGTTTTTTTTTCCGACATGATCATAGCAACGTAATCGGCGCCTATTTTCCCGACAGGTGGTTGGTGCGAGATGCTATCTTATCTTGAGGAACCCATAGAGTTTGATTTTAAAAAGATGTTTTTAATTATATAAAATACAAGTATGTCGATTTCGGTTGATTTTGATTCAGTATTGTGTATTTAAATATTAACATTCACGGGACTGTATTGTGTAACTTCGCCACTAATCATACAAGCAATGAGGGGACTGTAGTTAATATTGAATTATATGCAGTAACTGCTAGCAAAGAGCTAATTATTTTATTCGAAGGTTACATTTGTAGTGTTCACTTTATCCCGAATGTCGTCGGCGAGAAGACCTCACTGACTTACGCCTAGAGGCTAGGATGATGCACATGCTGGGTCGCCCTTACCGCTTCCGCACTTCTAAAACTAGGACACGCTAAATACAGGATAATTAAAGTCCGTGAAACATTTCATTAAATTGGTACAAAATGGCTAAAAATAACGTAACAAATTATAGACTACGTGAAAGAAAAACTCTCGAAGTTTTTTTTAAGTTAGCGCCAAAACGCTCCACCTCATTACCACAATTTGGTACGAGATTATCTGTATGTGACGCTGGATAGGCCGTGGGGCGGCCGCTGACCAAGTTCTCCTCCCGTGGCCAGCACGATCGCCGGACCTGACGACTTGCGATTTTTTCTTGTGGAATAGTGTTTATGTTCCACCTCGACCACAGAACCTTGAAGACTTGCGACATCGCATCGTAGCAGTTGCTCTTACCCACTCCTGATATGCTGGGTAGGGTAGGGGCAGAATTGGTCTATCGATTAGATGTGTGCCGTGTGACGAAAGGTGGACACATAGAACATTTGTAAGTATAGTGTAAAAATACTTTCAGTGTTTTTCTTTCACGTAGTGTATAATTTGTTACGTTATTCTCAGCTATTTCGCTTTACCGTTTTAATGAAATGTTTCACGGACTTTATAATTACCCTGTATTCCCCCAGATGTCCACATTAAGGACCTCGCAAACCATGCGCTAAAAATGCGTTACAACGTGTTCGTATAAACGTTTTTTACGAAAGGTATTCCACATATACCCATTGTGTCAATGTACGAAAATGAAATACACTTCAAACGATGACGGAAGGGTGGTTTCAAAACATCACGTCGATTTTTCGGAGCCTCTGAAAATTTCAAAAAAAATAAAAATAAAAATAAAACCCAGCAATTTTAACATGTTATATCTGATAAACTACTCACAGGATTACTGTGTAACTACTCTGGAAACATACAATGGACTTTGTTGAAATATTCTTATCAATAAATAGATGGGGCTAGCAGTGCAAGTGTCAGTCAGGCGAGTTTTCTACGATACCACTGCACGTCGTGTCAGTGTCTTGTGGTAGAGGTGATACCGCACCAGATGAGCCAGTCAACATCGCCCTTGGAGCCGTGCCTCACTCACACTAACACACACACACACGGCCAGTCGGTTCTCATGCGTGGCAGTCTCACCCTAAACGCACCCCGGGCACTAAACTAAAAGGGACCCGGGCGTACCTAGGAATTGTGTTTGGAGGGGTTTTGAATGTTCATCTTTCATAAACTTTTTATGTCATCTGTGTTTCACGTCTCTAAATTTAATATCAATATATTTTATTAACATTTTGGTTGTTTTTGTCGTATATTCTACCTTTTGTAATGTAAACTATAATACCTAGATAAAGAACCTGACATTTCGGATGGGGTTTGAACCCCCAAAATAACCCCCCTAGGTACGCCCATAGTGCTGTAGTTTCTGCCCTCATCTCTCTCTCACCGTGTCACAGAAGACTTGCCGCAGCGGCTATCCTTTTAGCTGCATGCCATCAGGACGTCAGGCGGCGCCACTTTACGACGTCACTAGCCGGACATTTACCTCGGACCAACAAGTATTTCTTCATCACAGGGCGTGTTTCCAGTTCACTGCCTCCCTCATCTTGCCCTCCGTCCCGCGTCCATTTATCTGTCTTTTACGTTCTTCACGGCCCAAGAGTGATAAATCCCTCCAGTCACGCCTGATAATTAAACTGCTAATTCCTTCTACTCCGTCTTTATACTCTTACACTCGCCGCGAGCGAGCTAGCAAGTTGTCAACCCTGGGTGGAGATGCTGTGTCTCCACGGCCTTACAAGTTCAGGTCTGGACGACACTCTTATGACTGAATTTACTTTAGTTCCTTTATTATCCGTTAGGCCCGCGGTGGTCGAAGCGTCAGACCTCTCGCCTCCCACCAAAGCGATCCGGGTTCGATTTCCTGGCGATGTTGGTCCCCGGATTCATGCCCGACGATGCCGTTGGTCAGCGTGTTTCCTCGGGTATCTCCCATTTCCCCAGCCCTTTCATTCCGGGACTGCTTCATACTCACCTCATATCACCCCTCATCAGCGCTAAAGACCTCGATGTTAAGCACTGACCAAATATCTCTCACTCACTCACTTTATTATCCTAAATATGAACGAAAACTGGTACGCCACTAGCACACTCGTACTTGTAATTATTTTTTCAACATCAAATGCATTATATTTTTTTAAGTAGGCTACAAATATTAGAAACTTTACTTAAGTTTAACCAAAATATTTATAAACACTTGAGTTTTGATTAAAATAACGAACTTCTCTTTACAACAGCACGTCTGCGATAGTGATCCCAGGAGTTTCGTTCAGTCATAAGAGGGTCAAAGATAAAGCGTTGAATAGTAGGTGAGTGTCCAGACCTGTATTCTACGACCGTGGTTGTCTCCAACACACGTTTATCAAGTAACCTATTAGGGTTAGCTAGGTTTACCAGCGTACTCGATCGCCAGAAGTCGGTTAGCTGCCGGTCCTGGGTTTGAATCTCGGCTAGGGCATGGATGTTGTGTTGCCCCTTCACGTCACTTCACCATCATCGGCTCCCCATAAAACCTGTCATTACACCACCTCTCGATCACCAGATTTGAGACACGCTGTACTAAATTGTTATGATCTTTGAAAGAACTGTGCAATAAAAGTGCATGACTGTATTTATTTGCTTGGACATACTCCATTGCGAAATAAATGACTGTCATAAGAAAACTAAAAATAAGACAAGAAAACATAAATAAGCAGAGTATGCTTTAGTCATCGGGATACATACACAGCATGAAGTTCCAAAACTGGAATCTGGTCAGATAAAAGAAGGAACAAAACAGATAATAAAATAAATAACACAAATATAAAAAAAAAGAAACCTCAGTTGACATGCGACACAACGATGAGACGAAACAAAACACAAAGATGTCGGACACAAACAAGAAAAACAACAAACGACACAAACGATGAGATGAAACAAAACACAGTATCGAATACGAAACTATTATGATTTCATACAAATATAAAATAATGGATTTATCACATTCTAACACCCTTAACATTTTGGATTCGCATTCGTGTGTGGTCGGGTTCGATCCCCGGCTCCGATCATCCAGGTTCTGGTTTTCCGTTGTTTTTCGAAATCACTCCAGGTGAATGATGGGATAGTTCCTAAACAAAGACCATGTCTGCTCTCCCAGCTCGTGTCAGTGTACTAAGTTATGTGTCAACGTCGCTATAATGATCTCGCCGTTGACGAGACGTAAAGCCCACTTACTTTACCTTGTTCTATAGACATACATTACGACTATTTTTTTCCTGTAATCAAAACATTCTAGCTTACATATATCGTATAGTGACACGTCGAAGTCCAAATTTGCATAAAACGGTTTAAGGGTGTTCACATGGCAAAATTTTAATTTTTTTTTAATTTGCACGGTATAGTGTTCGTGTTATAGATATCGCTTGTGACATTTCCTCCTTGTGATAATTTTTTAACTCTCAAAGCAGCATGTCAAAGTCAAAATCCGCAAGTTACGGGAACAGGAATATCAAAATCCAAGTGACTTACTCAAATGTAATAATTTACACTGAAATAAGGTATTATAGGCCACATGCTAAATGGTGAAAATACGAAGAATGAAATTCCTTTGTACTTGTAAAAAAATGTGAAAACTATGGAAATTTACGTCATTTATGGCAATTATTAAAAAAGACAACAAGACTTAGTTGTGTATTTTTAAACATTTTAGCATGTTGCCCATAGTATTAAACTTCAGTGCAACTTATTTAATTTAAGTAAGACGCTTGGTTTTTTTTATTCTTATGTCCCCGTAACCTGGGAATTATTACTTTGACATGCCACTGTGGGAACTCTATAAGAGTTAAACAGTTATTAGAGTAGGGAAAGGTCACGAGTAGCGTCTATAAAACTAACATTTGTCGAGCAAATATAAGAATATTATTTTAGACCACGTGAACAGACTTAAGCTAGATAGGAAAACCAGCTGACTTGGGGAAATGAAACAACTCACATTGACGAACAATGTCAGAGTAAGTATAAAAACCGCATTAAATAATGTTTTTTTGTTTTAAAAATTAAAAAAACTAGCAAGTTTCCATTTTTAATTCAATATTTTGTAAAATATACAACAAATTCAATACGGTTTTCATAACCATGTATTGTTATAGTCCGTGACAGTTCTTCAGTGCGAATTTCGTTATTTCGTTTAGTCGTTTTGTTTTTCTTCCTAGCCTTAAACAGTTTTATGCATATTTGGTCTCTGGCATGTCATTACACAAAATCTATGAAAGTTACAGAAAGTATTTGTAACTGTTCGTAGCTTGCAAACAGGCCACATCTCGTACAAATATAAAAATCATTAGAACAATAAATTATTGTATGAATTTCCCCCTTTTTATATTGACATGCAGTCCTTGTTCCAAGTTGTCTTATTTTCGTACATTGGCACAATGAGCTCTCTCTCTCTCTCTCTCTCTTTCTCTCTCTCTCTATATATATATATATATATATATATATATATATATATATATATATATATATATAATATGACATAGGATGTTAGGTTAAGCAATTATGGTCGGATTTGGACGACACACATATTTACGTATTTTAACCAAAATATTTACGTTTCCACAACGACCCCTTTGCCATCTTACACAACTGAAAACAAGTTTCTATTGATATATTTAGTGTATATGAGCTCTGCTAGCAGTAAAAGTGAAGAACTACCAATTTCCTAAGAAACCAGTTTGTGCATTGTGAGAAATGATAACTCATGGAAAACAGCTCGTTATTTGAAGGGACAGGCGTGTGGCTTGACATCAAGTACTGCCTCCCGTGAACAGCTACTAGGATGTTATTTCAGGAAGAAGTATTTCCTGGTTTTAATTGAAAATACGCCTATAATTAAAATTCTGTTTTTTTTTCTAACAGACTGAACTAAAATGTTTTATTATCTCCCCTTCTTGTGTTATTCTTCTTCACTGTGTCTACCTGCGCTCATCTCACTTCCAGTTGTTTTGAGCTGGGCAGGCGAGTAGTCGTTCGAGACAGTGAAGGTTTATTACTTCTGGCACGAAGATACACTAGCATGCCATGCATACTATGATGTACGTGTACAGATCCCTAACGGTGAAAATTACTTTGCACCAACGTGTTCCAGTGTCTTATAAGCACATCTGCACTTCTGCTTCTAGGTCATTATTAGGGACAGGTATTTTTGGCGAAAAGATTTTTGCCCCACGGTGTTTCAGTGTCTTACGTGCGTACCTGCAGCTCAACATCATGGCTGTTGGCAGAGTGTTTTTGTGCAGAGTCGTCCCTAGTAAAAATACAATCATATTTCAGTTGGCCAACTGTTGGCAGAAGCGGCGAACGTTCGCTGGTATGATGGTTTACTTTTGGTGGAATAGTTGTTAGTCAGGCCATGTCAGTAAATATGTTTGTAGTTATACTGAAATAATTTTAATGTGGACAACTTAGTTTAAAAAGACTGGCATATTTCAGTATACGGTTCACAAGCAGACTTAGCAAACTAACCCACAAGCATCTGAGTATAATAAGGATGCTTGTAGTACACTTGTGGTTAATGTGTGGGTGATTTCACTATGCATCATGTATGCCACATGTGACCGGGGGTGCATTCCGAATGTTTACTGCCTCTGGGCTGCTTATCACGATCTGATTTGTACAAGTGGGCCAGTTGATTTTTGCTGTTTGGGGTTATACATTTGACTGTGCCGATCAGTACACGGATAACTGCGACACACCGCGTCTGTGATTTGCGGGTTCAACCTCGAGACGCTGGGTGTTACGGCACCCAATCACCGACCACAAAGCAGAAATGCATGTGCGCACGTAAGGCACTGAAACAAAGTGCTGCAAGAATATTGTCGCGAAATTTCCTGTCTAGGCATTGTGTAGGTGTGTTTAACTTTCGACGTCGTATGGTTCTACCTGCAAATCCCAGACGTGTGGCGTCCTAGTAAGCTTGTTCTGATTGGCTCAGTCAAAAAGGTGTCACAGTTCCTACAGTCTGTGTGTTATTGGCGTAGTGTGTGGTATAGTGACATGTTATGTACTGCTGTAATGTTGCCCCACAGCAACATGATCGTACCCGCGCGCTGTCAACCGTACGTCATGTATTGCCAACTGTAGCGCAGAAACTGTGCGATTCTGGACCTATGTTCATGCAACACTTTTTGGTGAATCAAGTTGGTATATAATTATTTTCACCGGGAACCGCTGGTTGTACTCATGTGCATAATTCTGCTTCATGGTCAAACATTGGCTGTTTTAATTTGTTAACGTGTCAGAAGTTCGTAACAGTGAAAACAATTTTGTTTAAAACGTTGGCTAAAACTATTGTCTAGGATGGCTATTGTTTACTTTATGCAAATTGGCTTCAAGAAACCTACAGTTATCCTATATTAATGCTTTTAGTGTTGAATTATGTACCACGACCTCGCGGTGACCACATTTTATTTTTGAATAGTATGAAGAAAATACCAACGCATGCCTCTCAGTTAATATTTTCGGAGTTACAGCAGACTACATAACTCGTTTTTTAGCCATTTTGAGAAACCCGAGAATCATGTTTCTAACAAGCGTGCTGAATTATAGAAGAATAGTTTCAAGTGTGTATTATTTACGTAGATAAACATAATATGAATAGGTTAAGCGGTTTTTCGTAAAAAAAAAAGAATACGCGTGACACGCTGCAACGCCGTCCATGCGCCAGTCGAGGACTGCTCTTAACATAAAGTTCTTCGCCGCTTGTGAGGGGCGACATGAGATGTGCACGGAGCAGCGCTGGAATGATGGGATGGGGAAACAGGAGACCAACGGCATCGCACGGTAGTTCCCACGTGCGGAAATCCGGGGACCGACCCTGCAGGGAATAGAACCGGAATCACCTTGTTGGGAGGCGAATGGTCTGACCACTCGGCCATCGCGGCCCCCAAGTAACCAAACAGAGTTGTATGTTTGCCACATTGCAATTATTTATAGTAAACACATCACACTCTGTTGTTTTATTTTAAATCCTATTAATGAAACACTAAGTGCAATATTTTCAGTGCCGTTTTTGCAACAGTTATATTTATAAAACGTTGACCTTACCGTGCGGTACCTTTAGTTAGAACCAGTGATTTTTTTTTGTAAGAAAGGAATTTCGCCCCATTTTGTTTCAGTGACTTACGCGCACATCTGCAGTTCTGCTTCATAATCACTTATTGGACGTCTTAGCTCTGTTGTGTCTTGGTGTTTTACTGGCAAATCACAGACTTGAGAAGTTGTAGTAACGTTATTGTGATTGGCAAAGTCTAATGAGAGCCATCACTTCACATAGACACGTTGCCAATAAACATGAAGTAGAACTGCAGATATGCACGTAGGCTAAGTCATTGAAACAAGTGGGGCAAAATTATTTTCGCGAAAATCAGGGATCCCTACCTATACTCCTATGAGTCCACAAAAAAAAACTCGTATTGGCGGCTCGGGATAAAGTGATTACTCAAGAAAAGCCCTGCTGAAGTTCTATTTTCAGTCAATTCGTATATTTCCGCGCGTAACGGCTAACGACGGGACATGTCTAACATCTCTGGACACGTCACTTTATGTTTGCGCATGTGAGATAAATTGTGTAGTCAGTGGGAATCCATAGTTAGATTAAAAAAGTTTATTACTTACATAAAATATATATGTGTCGATTTAGGGTGCTTTTGTTTCAGTGTGGTTTTAATACAATGGGAAAATACACGCAACTGTATTGCGTAATTTTGTTGCCAACCAAACAAGTAGTGAGGCAATTAGAGCTAACGGTGAATTATATGAAGTAACGGCTAGTGATATTTTTCAAACGTTAAATTTTTAGTGCTGACTTTATCCCGAACGAGTATATTCTCTGATTAACACCTTGTCCCTTGGAACATCACGCTTCTTCATTGTGGGTATAGGGCGAACCTGACAGCTCTGTACCTCACCAATAGACCAGTTGAGTCTAGCCTGTACTCGCGAAACATTCCTGTGTCTCTGGGTATAATGGGCGACAATCTCTTTGTACTTGTCTCAGGAGGATACGACCAGAGGCGTGGACATATACCTCCCCCTCCGGTCCCTCAATCCTCCTACCTCTTCCTATTAAAGTTATGTAACTTGACGGGACTTCCCCGACTCCAGACATCTCCCTTCGCCCCGAGCACATAGCATACACACCTACGCAGAAGCAAAGTAACTTGCCTATGTATCAAGCAGCCAATGAGTATCTGATATCTTCTTCCGTACTCAAATATTCTTGCAGGCTAACCTACAGGTCAGTGAACCCGTGAATTATTCCCGTCTTTAGAAATAAGCCTACATATTCTGTACAACTGTTAATTATTTTACTATAGGCTGTTCACTGTAAACTGAGCACTCAGCAGAACTTATAATTTATTAAATATATGTTTCATTGGCCCAATATATGTTAACTTTTGAGAGTGTTGAAATGTTTACACTAGTTCATAGTTACATGGAAGTTTTCACAATAAAAATAGCAAAGATGGTTGCAAAACGGCTGAAAGAAAACTATATGCAGTGCTCACTTTATCGTGAATGGCCTATACATAAATACGGCTGCAGCATAATTTGTATACGTTAGCCTATTTTATTTACGTCTCGTATTATATGTTAGAGATCCGGATGTTACTGAACTTTTATTTTTGCTGACAAACAAATTTGTATACCTACAGTATATGCAGAACATAACGAATCTGCAGGTTCACGAACTTTTCGCGAGAATATCCGCATGTGAGCTTATAGTTAGTGGTTGGATATTTAAACTCACACGTGTCTTCGGGTCATACTCGCTAATCACAGAAGTGTGAAGTCGCAGTAAGCTCACTGTTGTGATTAACACAGTCAAATTACGGACGTCACTTAACAAATACTTGCCTGCCAGCAAACACGCAGCAGAACTGCAGATGTGCACGTAAGTCTCTGAAGACAAACGAGGGCTAAAGTCTTTCCACGAAAAGTTCATGGCCTTTTCAACCCGCAAATCGCTAGAACGGTTGTATTTGGGATGAAAGTTTTCTAGGATATAGTTTCCGCCGGGTCTCTTATTTCTCGGAATGTTTAACATAATCACAAACTAAATAGAAATACAGAGGTGGAATGACGTGGCGGCTTATTTGATACGGGCGAACTTCGCTGCTTATTGGCTACCCGAGGTTGTTGATACCAGCCCAGTGTATGTTTGGCTCCTGCATGTTACTACAGCCTTACACTGATTACCATTAGGAGTTTCCGCCATGTTGCTGGCCAGCGAAGCCATTTTTCTGGCGTGTGTGACTGAGTTCTCCGTCCTACCAACTATTTCACTTCTGTATACCTGCTAAATATTCCGTGCTACAGCAGTGTTCTCCAGCTCCCCAGAAAATAAAAATTAGAGCTGAGTGGTTTATGAGCCGGGTGGATCGTGGAACAAGCTTCATGGGTTTAATGGGAATGTCTGTTTCTTAGCTGGGTGGAAGAGAAAACTAGCTGGGTGGGACGCCAGGTAAAATGGGACTAGAGAGAACACTATTACAGGTCATTGTACCCGAGAAATGTACAGCCTCCGTTAATGTTGAACCATCATATGAACCCCACAGAATTCATTCACAATCGCTTCTTCATCTAACGGGTACGCAAATTGGGTTCACGAACCCTGGAAACTATCGTCACATACTATCTGCGCTATCGACGTTCTTTTCGTTTTGCTCCCATTCCTCGGGACACCCTTTCCACGTGGCGGTCACGAAACAAATTGTTTACGAGGTCTGGCAAGTCGCGAGGCCATTGTGCTGGGAATTGCACTCACGACGTGTAAATGGGAGGCGTGAATCACGTCGTCTTATCTGCTTGTCTGGCGTGCCGATCTCATTCGCTTCACACCGCCGCGTGCGAAAACAATGACGCCGAGGTTTTGTTCTGGTATCTCAGTAGCGCGAAGAACGCGATGCGAAGCTTAAATATCGCGTTGTTGCGAACACTAGTTTGGCTGCAACGCGACACACACATACATAGAATATAGGTCATAAAGTGAGCACTAAAGATTTAACCTTTGAATAAAATCACTAACCGTTACTGCATATTAGTCAACATTAAAAATAGTTACATTATTGTTTGTATGGTTGGTAGCGAATCGTTACATGTAGTTGCGTGTATTTTCTTATTTGAATACGGCATTAGTGAAAGAACATAAAATGCTGTCGACCTCTCTGTATACGATATACTTTAAAATATTTATTTATGATCTTATTGACATACCTACTGACTGTGTAGTTTGACATGATTAGCGCCACCACAAAGTGATGCAACCACCTGCTGAATTCAAAACTGTCGTTTACACATTGCCGCTAACGCTCGCGCCACAGACGTTGTTCAAAATTACACCGACAGGTGGCACCAGAGTTAGCTTCTCGACGCTTCGCTGTTCGCTGTGTTTGTTCGTTGTGTAATAAATATGGGTTTCTTATGAGCACATTCATTGCTTAATTATGTGAAGTCATTAGTAATCTGTAACATGTTATGTTTTACGATCGCCAGCCAGAGCATATGGAATTAGAAATATCAATTTTTTTTCTGTTTCACACATTAAGTAAATACGTTATATACGGTTTTTGTATTTGGGTCGTCGTCGTTTTTGGCAGTATGCTTAACGGAACTTGAATTCTTGAATTGCGTGTGTCGTGAGTGTTTATAGTGGCGGTTTTTAATTACAAATTAATATGCTACGCATGCATTTACGAGATAAGTAACGACAGTAGTGTGTTTCGTAACCAATTAGAGTCGATGCAGAGAGAACAGTGTTATAAAACGTTAACTCGCAGGTATATATAACTAAGATTGCTATTGAGTAAAGCATATATACAGCGCCCGGTCATTTAATGAGTAGATATTATAGGTAACATTTATCGCAGCAGTATAACGTAAATGTAAACATTGTACAAGCCTACGTAAATTAAATCTCGTGGCAATGTTTTTGTTTACATGCAGCGGAATTATATATAAAGTGGTAGAAAATAGAAATTAATCAGAGTTTCTTTAAGTGCTCACTTTATCCCGAATGACATATATGTAGTGTCCTGAGAGGAAAGAGCAATATTCTGGCAGGTCATGGTACTGGCCATTGCGATCAAAAATAAGGTCATCTGGACATTGGGTCAATATGAAGCGGTTGTCGAGATAGAAACGTTGATAAGCTTAAAGTTACTGTTATTGTTTTATTTGCTGTTATGTTCCTTGCTTCAGTTACAAGTAAATTGTAACACGTAATGAATAACGCTCTAATCTTGTCTTTGTTTTCATAGCTGTAATAACAAGATTGCAATACACAAACATTTTGTTTCATGACTGGGTTTATTTACTTGGACATACTCCATTGCGAAATAAATGACTGTCTAGTCTCATCGTTGTGTTGTTTGTTGTATTTCTGTTTGTGTTTTTGTCTCGTCTCATCGTTGTGTCGCATGTCAACTTAGCTATTTTTATATTCTTGTTATTTATTTTATTTTCTGTTTGTTCCTTGTTTTTATCTGACCAGATTCCAGTTTTGGAATTTCATGTTGTGTATGTATCCTGATGACTAAAGCATACTCTGCTTATTTATGTTTTCTTGTCTTGTTTTTAGTTTTCTTTTGACAGTCATTTATTTCGCAATGGAGTATGTCCAAGTAAATAAATCCAGTCATGCACTCTCATTGCACAGTTCTTTGAAAGATCATTTTGTTTCATGTCGTGTCATACCCACAGTAGTCGGTTAGCTGTGTAGGCCTACTGTCACCTTGATTGTGATATGACCTGTCACTGCAAGGAGGAACATAACTGAAAACAAAACAACATTAATTTTAGAACTTATCAATGTTTACATTCAAATGGGACTATCTCGACAACCGTCCAATATTCGTATGAACTTTTTTTTATCACAGTGACCAGTAGTATCACCTCCTAGAATATACCCCTTTCCTCTCGGAACAGCCTATGCACATATTAGTTTTACTGCGAGAGTCGTGGTCATTGTTGACCAATGGGCACGCGTAATATGAATGACACGCAGGCTAATTTCATATGTTGCCTTCTTTTTATTTCTCTGATGTGTACATAAATTATAAATTTGTATGTTTCCGAACCGAGTATTATAATAATTATTATTACTATTATTATAAAGTTCCTTGTCACCACATGCTTACTTTTTGGACCACATCCTTAAAGTTGATCTATTTATAGCCTACAGGTGACTGAGGACACAAAGCTTCCCAGGAGTCAGTGACGTGTATTCCTGCAAAGCATGAGATGGTTTATGTATCTTTGCATCTGTGTGTTGGGGCGGTATTGGAGGGTAAATGTGTTTACACAAAGACTCAAGCATGGAAATGTTACTGCAGTGGAACTCATAATTTTAACCAATCACAGTAAATGGTGGTATTACCATGATACTATTTGTAATTCACTCCATAACCGCCATATTGCTTTAAGCTATAAAATACAATACGGCTTATTTTACGAAAAAATAAGTTTATTTAACCATGTAACTCAGTTTTACAGTCGTAAATACTGGCGTAGCGCTGTTTACAGCTCTCGATTATTATTATTTACTCATTATTGTGATTTTGACAATAGCCTTAGGTATAATTAGAGACGATGGTATATCGCAAAAATGTTTTGTACCAACATACCCTTGAAAACACTGAAGTTTCTTGTGACATGTATGATCTGGTGACATACGTCTGACACAACGTAGCTGTCTGCAGACCAATAACAGGCATCACAAATAACAATAACGGGATTTTTATTGGCTTAATCAAATTGGGCAACAGCTCTGCGTACAAGCTAAAGCCAGTAATCTTCTGGTAAACTGAATGTATGTTGAAACCCAGCAAACAATCAAGTTTTCCCGCGATATACCATCAGCGGCTTGACATAAAAATAATGGAATCTTTCATTAATTTGTCATGCAGAGTCATTACAAAATAATTCCTGAAAGTTAACCTGTAGTTCTCTTGCAATGATTCTCTCTGACAAATTAATGAAAGATTCCATTGTTATTTTTGTCAAGCAATTCACCAAGAATATATCCTATGCCTTGCCGAAGAGAAAATTTTGGTAGTATAATTTGAATAAATGTTATGGCTCAAAAACTAAAAATACAACAAAATTATCTAACACTCCCCTTTAAGTCTAATTCTTACTGCTTAAATTTTTTAGCTGTTTAAGTCTCTCAAAGTCTCGTTTTCAGTCGCCATATTGGATTATATTTTTTCGCTTTTATAAAATTCTGAAAAGAAAAATGTGGAATAGGGGATTATAGCTTAAATTATTTTACCTTGCGCCACAGATCAGGCTTGGCAGTTGAACTTATAATGAACATTTATGCTGCAGTTTGTAATAGTACTACATAATAGAGTTTGTTTATGTTTCCAACACTTATGAATGTTATGTTTTTTTCTTTTACTGTTGACCTATTACCTGATTCTTATACATGTATTTTTTTGTTTGTTTTGCTCCTATAATTATGCTTACTTTATAGTGCACCTCTTAAGAAAATGTAATGTTTATTTTTCTGTCAGTATGCTCTGTTCACTATGGTGACCAGAGAGAAAGTTTTTCTTGTGTAATGGTTTTTTTTCCCATCATTTATCTATGGCGGTATTTTTGAATGTATGATTATTGTGATTGTTTAAAAAAGAAAGGTTTCTGTAGTCCATGATTTTAAGCGTGTCTTGGTTCTGTGCTTGTAATTTAATCGTTGGTAGTAAATTACTGTATTTAATAATTGCAATACATATATTATTCAAGTAGATTTAATTTAGTATTGAGTGCTCCAAGAAGATGCTGCAGATACTACAATTTGGTAAAATCCAACTTATTTATTAGACACAACATCACAGTTTTTTTAAAATGAGTGTTTGTTGCCGACTCAGAGGCCTGAAATCCTCTCATGTTTCTCATCTAGCCGTGGAACATTAACAGATATTTGTTTTGTGCAACATGTCCAGGAAAACTGACATTTCTAAAGTAAATTCAGCTGCCATTACTCATGTGTCGTACTGCATGTTGTGCTTCTATGCATGTTAACATGTTCATTTAATATGACACTTTATTTCTATACCACTGTAGTAATAGGAAGGAGTTAAACATATTTGTCTCGGCACATGATTGCAGTTTATATCTATTTTATTATTTCCATAGTTTCACTTCCTTACAAAACCACTTTGTGTTATGGTATTGTTTAGCTTCCATGACGGTAACATGCCAATAGAAAAGAAGACACAATTTATTCCTGTTGTTTTTAGTCCTAACTGTGCCACCAATCTAACTCTCTCTTTCTCGCCACATTACTCAATACAATGTTTATGTTTTCCTTTCTCTATTTTCCTATCATTTAGTTAAACATGTACTATTACCACGTTAGTCAAACAAATTAAAAAAAAAAAAAAAAAAAGCTGTTTGTGGCCTAAATACCCACTAAAAAAAGTTCAGCTGCCATGCTTGGAATGCATTGCAAGGCAAGTATAATCCCAAATTCCACAGTTATTCTGATGGACCCGCATATCTTTGGTGAAGATATTTCTGCACCAGATTGTATAAATGCCTCGTGTGCACATCTGCAGATGTGCTGTTTTTAACTGTTACGAGTCTGAAGGGGTCTTCCTACGTATTCCTCAAATACGTTGCAGCTAATTACGACTGCTCTCTTATTAACGAAACTAATTAACGTACAGTGTGTTTGCATATCTACGATAAGAACACATTTAAAACTTTGGCGCTATACTTTTAAAAATTTGGCACGTTTATTTGAAACATTATTTTCAGGCCTTTCTAAACAGCCAAAAATGGCTTCTGCAGACTGCCGTATCTGGAAAATGAACAATCGGATTCGATAAACACAACTATAGAAATAAGCGTTAGACTTTGAACTATGCTGCTCATAAATAAAGTGATGTGGTCACCGTTTAAAGTCGCATAGTAAAATGGGTAATAGTAAAGCACTCCACGACATCTGTGGGGCTTGCGCGGGGAGGTGATGATTAGGGACCCTGTTTTTTCGCGAAAATAATTTCGCTCGACTTTGTTCCGGTGCCTTACGTGCACATCTGTAGTTCTGCTTCGTGGTCAGTGATTGGATATTTTACCTCTCACGAGCCTAGGTATTCTACCGGCAAATCACAGATGTGTGGTGTTGCAGGAACATTATTGTAACTGGCTCAGTCAAGTGAGATACGGCTCTTCACACAGACACGCTGCCAATAACCATAAAGCTGAATTGCAGATGTGCACGTAAGGCACTGGAACAAACCGGAGCAAAATTCTTTTCGCGGAAAAAAAAAAACAGGGTCCGTAGTGATAATGCATTGGTAGGGCTACGATTTTATCGCGAAAAGATTTTTGCCCCAGTTAGTTTCAGTGCTTTACGCGCACTTCGTTAGCTCTGCTTCGTGATTAATGACAGTGTGTCATTGTTCAGACATGTTTCCCATTTGACTGCACCAATCAGAATAATATTGTGACTACGTACGTCTGTAATTTACCAAGGCAAGTGAGAGTAAAATCATCTAATCACAGACGATTTAGCAGAGCTGCAGATGTGCACATAATACCTTGAAACCAAATGTTGCAAATATCTTATCGCCATAAAATCGTAGCCGTATGCGTTACACACACAGACACAGCGTATCAGGGAGGTCCCTTAACGTTTTACTGCGAATCACAGACGTGTCTAATTGCAGTAATCATATTCTGGTTCGTACAGTCAAATGAGGAACGTCTATCTGCAAAGACACGCTGCCAATAACTATCAAGCAGAACTGGAGAGGTACACGTAAGGCATTGAGACAAGTTGTTTCTGAAATATTTTTGCGAAAATTATGGTCATAAAGGCGAAAAATGAATGTGCCCTAATACATGGGCAGCAGTGGCCGGGCTGGCCCGACATAGAGTACCAGGTACGACAAGACATGACGACCGGCAGAGGTGGAAGATAGACACCTGGTCGAGAGCATCGAGTAGAGACAGTCGCTGTTTGCAGTCCAGTCACGACTCTCGCGATTATCAGCGGCGCGAGTTACTAGAGCGCTGGCCCCGGGGTGGAAGATTACAAGTGGAAGCAGCTGGGAAGATGATGTCGAGTACCCGTCCTCTAGTCTCTATCTGTCTCTCTCTCTCTCTCTCTCTCCCGCTCTCCCTCGCTCTCCTTACCACTCTCCCTCCTTCTCTTTCTAACCCCTTCTCTCTTCCTCTCTCCCCTTTCCCTCGCTCTTTCTCCCTTTCTGCCGGACAAGGCACTAATTTGGAATGTTAAGCCCCTATTTTCTAATTACTGAGGACACTGATAGAACTGAAACCATTTACCCATAGTGTGAGGTACCTTAATATCTTTTATATGTCAAACACACAATCTCACGCCTAATATTTTCTGTGGAAAAACGGCTCTCCTGAACCTCTACAACACCTTGACGCGCGCATCAAATGCCGCGTCGCCTCGACGAGCCAAGCGCTGAAATATCTTGCAAACTCCCCGCTGAACCGTTTTTACTGTGGGACGTCAAGCGGTGAACATGTAATTTTATTGGTGGAAAGTCTGCAGCTAAGTTCTGTGCAGGTCGCGATTTGAGTTTCACAAAGCCTACATCCGGTTAGTACATTTTGAAGTACGGCAGTCAGAAAAGGCCTTTTTATCCATGGTAGAGGGCTTAGAAATAGTGTTTTTAATGATCATAGTGTCTTAATAATGAGATTTCGACATTGTCTGAAGTGTGTTTTCTTTTCGTACGTTGGCACAATGAACACAAGTGTAATTGTTTCGTGGAAAAAACCTGTATACGACCACACTGCAACGCATTTGATGCGTGAGGTAGGCGGCCTCCTTAAAAGTCCCATAGTAAAAATGTATCGGTTAAGTAACCTGTATAGTTATCTAGGTTTACTTAGTCACGTGACCAGGATTGCTCAATCCCCACAGGTTAGCCAAGCTGTGATTCTACGCCGAGTTCACTTTCTTGGACGCAAACAAACGTCTCACGGATCACTCTTCAAACCCGCCCAGTTCAAATTTTACTGCCGGAGCAATATCATAATATTTTCCTGTTAAATATTTGTAACATATACGTAAAAAACAGTTTCCAGTGCCATAAATTGCTGAAAATAAAACTAGTAAATTACAGTGGCTAAATAAAGGATTGAAGTGTTCTCATACGGTATTTACTTATAAATAATGCTTATAATTTGATTGTTTTATTGTTTTGTAATTACACATTCAGTTAACTTGTTACGAAAAGAAAATATATCAAAACATCTTAAAGATAATAGGAAAGGTGTTTTCATCTAAGGTATACTCTCAAATGTGGAAGCAGTACTAAGAAATGAGCGTTTGGTCAATGTTCTTCTTACCCCTGCATTTAAATCACTTGACAACAAAGTAATACAGCGTGTACACAGGACTGTAAAATGGCTTCTCGTAAACGTTCGATGAAGCTACTGAGAATATCTCACTCAGGCTCAGTGGCGTCGTCTTGGCGAGCTTCGATCTTATTTGCTGCAGAAAACTGCCATAATCTCATTATGACCCGACACTAGGAAACTTAGTGGGTTTAACCACGTATACAGGCTGGATTGCACAGTCCTGTGTACAATATGTCTTATATTGCTGTCAAGTGATTTCAATGCTAGGTTAAGACAGACATTGACCAAACGCTCATTTAGTAGTACTGTTTATAGATCAAAACATTGTACCGTCCCCTACTTAGGGGCTAGCACCTCAACCACTGGTGACGGTAGCTAAAGTACAAAAACAAGGTGAGGTGGGTGGCGAATCCCTATAGATTTGCAAGGGCGCTAAGGAAAAAGTAATCCTTACTCAAAAGTAAATCAAATACCAATCAAATAGCAATATCAGCAAGCATAATCACATTAATGTTCCAATCACGAAAAGGTAAATTGTAACTACAACTTCAACTTCAAAGAAAATCAAATATCGGGTTCAATCCCAACAGGGATTTATTTAAACTCAAGATCAAATAACAAAACATCAGCATAACCATTAACCATTTTACAAACTCAAATAATCAGCAACACATGTCAAAATTTTAGAAATGAAAAATATGAAAGTACAGACATAACATTAAACATTAACTTTTTGAATTACTATAAACAGGCGTGCTAAGGTACCAGTTAATGTGTCAATCTGAACAATATGATTCAGTGAAGGCCTAATTTGAGAGTACTGCAAAGGGTGTAGCGAAAGACAAAGACAAATATTACAAATGTGCTAGCCCTATCCTCATAGGAAACTAAATTTAAAAATAATAAAAACAATGCTAACTGAGTCCCATGCCTCAGTAGCGAATACACAATACGACCACAAGTCTGAAAAAACCCTATACTTATAGGTGGTAAACTTCAGGGGGACACACGCCCCGAAACACACATACACCACGGGGACACACGCCCCAAAACACATACAGTAGCAAAATCTGCCGAGTCCCGCACCTCGGTAGTATGCATACAATACCTGTCACCCTAGCACAGTCTCATAAATAGCGGGCACATACGGTGCATGAAAATTACTCAATCCAAATATTATAAATTATCTGTTATAAATTTACTTTCTCTGCAAAGGTCTAACCTTGAAAATTACACGCCAGCAATTATTAATTAACAAATACGAACAAAACTAAAAAAAAATGTTTAAATGTCTCCCCCCTTTTCTCTCTCTCTCTCTCTCTCTCTTTCTGAATACTGCAAATATATAAGTTACCAGAAGTTAAACATTGAAAAACCCGAACGCGAAAGTTAACCTGAATTACTGAGCAAAGTGAAAAACGAAAAACAGCAAGACACGAACGAGACACTAGGACTAGGGCCATTATGCTACAGGACTTCAACTCAAGAAAAATAACGAATAACTAAACAAGCGCCGAAAATTAATCAATTACAAGTCCTGCAGCATAACAACCCATTCCACGTTTCACTGGAAGCCGATTGAACGCACATAGCCTACAAGAAATCCTGGGGTTTAAATACAAACAACGAGGATGAATAAAAACCCAGAAATAGTCCGCCCAACATGGCGGAGCAACAGTAACACATAAAAATACAATAAAATAATTATCACAAATAAGCCTGAAAATACATAATGAAAACTTGTAATGGGCAAAATTTCAATATGTTTTTAAATTATATGTACTTAAGATATATGTGTAGCATAAACACTGAACTGAAAAAGTGTGTTGTTGGTAAGCCTCTAGAGAGGGTCGAGGTGAAGTCAGCACTAGACAGGACAGGAAAAATATTAGCTCTGCGAGGGGCCAAGAAAAAAGTGTCGCCGAGGCTTGTCGCATCCCCAGGGAGTCTCAAAATGAGTGAAAGAAGGGTTGTTTGCTTGTTCAGAGAAACTTCGCTGGTGGCCC
>PNEQ01078615.1:0-58859 GCA_003012365.1 Medauroidea extradentata | reverse complement strand
GCAACGCAGTGTTTGCAACGCAGTGTTTGCAACGCAGTGTTTGCAACGCAGTGTTTGCAACGCAGTGTTTGCAACGCAGTGTTTGCAACGCAGTGTTTGCAACGCAGTGTTTGCAACGCAGTGTTTGCAACGCAGTGTTTGCAACGCAGTGTTTGCAACGCAGTGTTTGCAACGCAGTGTTCGCAACGCAGTGTTCGCAACGCAGTGCTCGCAACGCAGTGCTCGCAACGCAGTGCTCGCAACGCAGTGCTCGCAACGCAGTGCTCGCAACGCAGTGCTCGCAACGCAGTGCTCGCAACGCAGTGTTCATAGTAAACACAGCATAGTTAATGACACAGAGAATTCGAAGAAAAGTATACAATTGGTAGAATAATGCATAGTTCATAGCGTAGAATAGAAAAATGTCTCAAGACACACAGAAAAGTACTGTTCTGGAAGAGTAGAAAAGATGAGAATAGTCATAGAAGTTTTAAAATCACATTCTTGAAGTACGTACAGAAACACGTAGCATAGTTCATGAAGAATACAGACAAAAGTTCTTGAAGAATCGAGACAAAAGTTCTTGAAGAATCGAGACAAAAGTTCTTGAAGAATCGAGACAAAAGTTCTTGAAGAATCGAGACAAAAGTTCTTGAAGAATCGAGACAAAAGTTCTTGAAGAATCGAGACAAAAGTTCTTGAAGAATACAGACAAAAGTTCTTGAAGAATACAGACAAAAGTTCTTGAAGAATACAGACAAAAGTTCTTGAAGAATACAGACAAAAGTTCTTGAAGAATATAGACAATAGTTCTTGACGAAGGTATACACAGCATGTGTATAAAGCAGGAACATGTTGTAACAGCGTCACACGTCAAGCACATTTAAAGTTGATAGATGCCCCTTAGCGTGGGTAACCAGTGGCAGCCTGCCGCACATAGGTGTAGCATGGGTTTTCAGAGCCCGGGGGGGGGGGGGAGAGCGCAGAGCAGCATACTAGTCTCTCAAGCAGGAACGAAGTGTAGATCGAGTGGGTAGGTGCACATCAGCCACAAGAACCTCCAAACATCGCAGTGCGGAAAGAAATCTTGAATTGAAGCATCTCTAAGAACTCGAAGTGTAGATGGCTCGGAAAACAAGTAAACATGAAAGGGAACTGGAACATCAAGAGATTTCAGAGCCGAGACATTCTCTGAAATGACACACACGAGAGAACGCAAAGAAGCAGGTGTATCAGCTGATACAGAAGGAGCTTGTAACAATGCCTCCACATGAACATTAACAAGCAGCCGCTTGTCGTCATAACGATTACACAATAACTGCCAGGCCACGTCAAAGTTGGCATCGGACATTGGTAATGATTGTACCATGCCTAATGGCTCACCACGTAAAGACGACTTCAAATAAGCTAATTTTTCAACTGGCGCAAGTTCATCATTGTGTGCAACAAGCATAGAGAATAAGTTTGCAAAGTTAGCCCAAAGTTTTGGTTGTCCATCAAAGGTCGGCAATGTGATTTTGGGTAAAACTACCCGTGAGCTGCTCTTCCGTTTGTCAGAAGACTGACTACATGTTTTTGACTCCCCTACAATGTCACTGACCGCTGCCAAAACAACGAAATATTTATCCTCAAAATCTGCTAACCGGCGAGCTAGATCAGCGGTGAAAATTTTCAATTCAGTTGCTGCCATTTCCACAGTGACATAGTCCACGTCAAACGTATCGCACACCTTAGCCAGGTCACGACTTGTGGCAACAAACACACTGTGTTTTGATGAGTCAGTACCTGCGACCAACGCAAGGTCGTACGCTTGTTTAAGGCGACTTTCGGCCAAGCGTAAACGCACAAGTGCTGCGTGTGGATCAGCCATTTTTAATACTAGGACGACAAAGAACAATTACTGCTCAACACAACAAACGGCGCGAACGGAACGACCTCACAATACCAAGATGCCCACACACGCGTGGTTACAACATACAACCAGCGCAAGCAAAAACAAACAAAAACATGTGAAACCAACAACCACACGCGCGTACAAACTGGCAATTGCGCGAACCAGACAACAGAACAAGAACACCAAAATACACACCCAAGGACCGCTACAAATGGTCGTTGAACATACAAGCTAGTGATACTCGTGGCAATACCATGTGGCACCATCAGAACAAAGGAAGTATACAACGCCAGGTCTAGAAGACGGACGACAACGAATGATGCGTTAACAGGACACAAACTGAGTTGCATAACTTCATTCTTCTTACAACGCCGAACGACGAGAGTTCGTTTAAACACACACGCGTCTTCCGTGGAACGTTACCGATCGCGGCACACGGCACGTGGAATAAAACGCGATGAATTAATGCCGGCTATCCGGCCCGGAGGACCAAAAAATGTACGTCAACACATGTACAATAACACGACACAAGAAAAACTGAAAAAACTACTATGATTGCTACGATGCGAAACGATTACGAACCTTCGACACGATGCTACCGCATCGTTGCCATCTTGAAGACTGGTTAGTGGCACCGTTCGTGCCAACCTGGTAATCTTGCACACATCATGTAGGGTTGCCAACGTTTGGTAGGTCCTGTCCCTACATTTGTTTATGTACACCATCACCGACGACACACACACAATAATACTATTTACAAGTTCGAACAACAATTAAAGCCCAAATTAATAAACTGCAAATCATTATCCCAATTTACTTGATCCTGATTACAAAATCTGGTGAGACAAGCCTTAAAATTTTTACTTAAGCGCTCTACTTGATTACTGCAAGGGTAATAGGGACTAGAAGTATAGTGTTTTACTGCCCACTGAAAACACATATTTTTAAACGCAGTTGACGTGAAATAACAAGCATTATCTATAACTAAATGCTTCGGAGCGCCAAACATTTTCCACACATGAGTACTTAAGGCTTTCACAAACGTTTGAGCTGTCATGTTGCGCAAAGGCAATAAAAACACAAATTTATAAAATGTGTCCAACAATATTAATATGCAAACATGTCCCGTCTTAGAACGGACAAACGGTCCAAAAATTTTGGTGGACTACATGCCAAGGGCTGTCAGGAGGGTGACCCATATCTCTACCAAAATTGGCCTGCTGAGCCTGTTTACGTTTTTGACAGTCTTCACAACTGTGGACATAGGCGGAGACGTCTTGTTTCAAAACTGGCCACGCAAACAAAGGTGGTAGAAATTCTTTTTTAGCTTTTATTGACACCCACGTGTCCTCCAAACATAGAATCATGGTAATATTTCGTTATCATGGGATGCATGACTTCAGGAGCTAACACTTTCCTAGCACGACCGGAAGTACCAGTAAAATAAATAATACCCTGTTCTTCCACATAAGGCACCACATTATTCAAGGCTAGCTCACCTCGTATCTGGCTTCATAGAGGATCAGTTTTTTGACAGCCTTTAATAGTCTTAAAGCACTCCGGGAAACTCTGCAAAAGAGCAACACTTTCAGTAGGTGCCAAATCCTTAACCTGAAATTCTGCGGAATCAAACATCCGGGAAAGGACATCCGCCACAACATTATCTGATCCATGCACATGATAAATTTTGAACCTAAAACGAGACAGGCGAAGGACCCAACAACCCAATTTTCCCAACTGGTTAGGGTGATTCAGTACCCAGCTAAGGGCCTGGTTGTCAGTATATAGGTCAAATTCCTCGTGTTCTATATAAGAAGCAAATTTTTCCATTCCAAACAGGCAAGCTAACGTTTCTTTTTTGTACGTACCGACGTCACACTGATTCTGACAAAGTTCTACTAGTGAAAGCTACTGGAGCCACTCCATCAACAGTCCTTTGACCCAGAACAGCTCTTAGAGCGATTGAGGATGCATCAACCTGAACCACAAACAGTTTGGAGAAGTTGGGTAATTGCAAAACAGGAGCAGTAGACAACAACTGCTTTAATTTGACGAAGGCCGATTCTTGTTCAGGACCCCAAACAAAGGCAACATCTTTTCTTTTCAACGTGTTCAGAGGAGCAGCTAGCTCGGTAAAGTACGGGATAAAGCGCGAACAATACCAGAGCAACCTTAAGAATTTCTGAACTCCCTTATTGTTACGGGGATGGGGAAAGTTCACAACCGGGACCATCCGCTAGGGATCCATCAACAGGTTTACCTTCAGAAATTATATAGCCCAGAAATTTAACTTAAGGCAATGTTAAAAAAACCTTGTTATGGTTAGCAGTGATACCAACCTCACGAAACCGTGTCAAAACTTTAATTAACATCTTCCCTTTTATTCCTGTGTTCATTCAAGCATAGACTGATTTTCTGGTTAAAAATTTATTATCCTAGTTGACCCGCATATATAGTGCCAGAAATTTCACAAATTGTTTTGTACTGCTGATAGTCAGCGAGGCTGTCTTATGATGATTTTCGCTGTGTTCGCTAGGTTGTGCGACATGTATGCCGACTCTTATGACACTTTCTGCCGCGCTCGCCAGATTGTGTGACATGTATCACACATCTGTTTCTTGTAATGCTTTCAACCTCGCTCACTAGATTGTTTTCCGTGTATCGTGCGTCGGTTTCTTGTGACACTTTCAGCTGCACTTGCTAGATACTGCCCCGTGTATCATTTGTATTTCTTACCTCTCCAATTTCGCGCCTTTATTTGTTTCCCAGATTTTTGTGAAAGGACAGTAGTCAAAGGTTGTGTAATGGTTTGAAACGCGACTATATTTTTACGAAGAAGCAAGAAAATGGATAGGGATGACAGTAATTGCAGTGACAGTGAACTAGAAAGTGTCGAGATAGAAGAATCTGATAGTGATTCGTCATGTTCAGAAGGTGAGTGCAGTTCAGATTCTGATATTTCTGTTGACTGGTAGGCTTTGCAACAATGGTGTGAGATAGGCAGTACACAACATTCTCGTCCACCCGCACCATTGAGATATGCTTTTTAAGGTGTTCCCTCGAGTAATTTTGTATTACCCATAGATGGTGATTATTTGTTGCAGTATTTCAAATTGTTTTTGATGATAATTTACTCGAGATTGTCGTTGCTGAAACAAACAGATTTGCTGAACAAACCCAAAACAAACATCCAGGAACATCAACAAAGTTTCGTCCCAGTGCAAAGGAAGAATTTTTTTTTTCCATAGTAATTTTG
This sequence comes from Medauroidea extradentata, assembly GCA_003012365.1. Lineage (NCBI taxonomy): Eukaryota > Metazoa > Arthropoda > Insecta > Phasmatodea > Phasmatidae > Medauroidea > Medauroidea extradentata. Next base: position 53,730 of record PNEQ01078615.1, on the reverse strand, counting down.
CAGAGCGTTGTGAGGTTGCCTGATCAACAACTGTATTGGTCAAAAAATCCTTTGCCATCTGTCCCAGTTTTTTGAAAACAATGTCCTACCGTCGTTATGTGCAACTGAAACAATATCTACATTGTTCCAATAATGAAATGTACGATGCTGCAACACATCCAAACCCAAAATTGAACAAAATTTGGGAGGTTTATTAGATCCTAGAGAAGTTGATTTGTGTACACCAGAAAGAGATCTTACAAAAGATGAAAGTTTGCTGCTGTACAAGGGGCGATTAGGATGGATGCAGTACATAAAAAAAAAAAAGAGGAGCTCGATTTGGAATAAAAATATTCATGCTGTGCGATTTGAAAAGTGGATATGTATTGGCAACAATTGTATACACAGGTAAAGGCACATTGCTGAATGTAGAGTTCAAAGACCTGCCAATGTCATCTCAAGTTGTGATGACTCTCATGCTCAAATGAAAAACAAAAATCTAAAAAGGGGCGAGATTTCAGCTTTTCAGAAAGGAAAAGTAATGGCTTTACGATGAAAGGACAAAAAGGATGTAGTGCTTCTGAGCACTATTCGCAACACAGAAAAAGTTGATGTGAGAACTGGTTCTAAAACCGTAACTAAACCAAAGGTGGTTGTTGACTACAACAGCACAATTGGGGGGAGTTGATTTAGTTGATCAGCAGCTCTCAACTTATTCCCTTCTCAGGAAACGTAAGAAATGTTATAAGAAGATTTTCTTCCACCTGATGAAATTATCAATATAGAATTCCATGTACTGTACTATAAGAATGGGTGCAGGGGGGGGGGGTGAATTTGCCATTGCAATACAGACTGAAAAATTGTCCAGCAGATATTTGAAAAATATCGGCCATTGGTCATATCTCCTTCTCAGGGATGCCAGGGAACAACACCACATCCTCTCCGTCTGACAGGAAGGCATTTTCCAGCGCTGATACAGCAGCTGAGAAGAAAGTCAACCCAACAACAGTGTGCGTGACTCGAAGGGGAAAAAAATTTGCAGAGAGAGCCGTTACTTCTGTGCAGACTGCAACGTTCCCCTGTGTGTAGTGCCATGCTTTCGTCTGTATCATACCTCACACAAGTTAGATTGAACATTTCTTATTACAGTAGCAGAGGTTGTATACATTTTTTAAATTGTTCTTACAGTTACTTAGAGTTATGTAAGTGGGTGTAAAAATTAGATTACTAGATAATTTTCTTTTATGTAATTTTTATAAGTTCATAAAATGTTCAAAAATAATATTTGAAAAAAAAAAATAATGTAATGTATATATTTTTGCAATAACAGATAGTTGTGAAAAATGTGGACTTGTTTTTACGTTTATTTAGAGTGATGTAAATAGATATAAAAATAAGGGTATTTTATAATATTCTTTCATGTTATATTCATAAGTAAGTTGACATGTCTTTCAAATATTATATAAAAAACAGACTTCTTCCGGCAATAGATGTTTGCATAAAATATGGATATTTTTGCGTTTTGTTTTTTAATTTTTCTCATGGTATGAATGTGCAATAGGGTATTGACAACCATTCTAGGTGCAAACAACGATATTTCAAAAGTTTTTCTACAATAGGATGAGATTAATGCATTATTTATAAAATGTTGAATTTTTTTTTTCTTAAAGTAAATGTACGTAAAAATTAAAAGTTCATACAATAGATTAAATTTCCATCGTGTTTTAATTAACTTTTCACATCATTTGTAGTCTTATGTATTGCTGCTCTGCAAATTATACCCTAGAAAATGATAGTTTTTAGTGTTTGGCAATTTTTTTTAGAATAAAGGTATTTTAGATTTTTTTGTTTGCTTAGTTGAATTTTTTATATTTTAATACAATACTGACATTGGAATATGCACAACGTTGGTAAGTAAGTAATATTTATAATAAAAATTTACTTTTTAAAATTTAGTTTTCCTTTATAAATAGTTCACTATCGAGAAACTGGTGACACGAGATAACTCGGGTTAGTAATTACAACCAAATAAAAAATTGATAGCTTTCAAATATCTTACGAAAAACAATCAAAATTCATATGCAATATCATCAGTTTTATTAGTAGATATCAAAACTATGATTTTAAAAAGTGATATTTTAGATCATATAAATTTATCTTTAATTCGTTTCGGAAGAGGTTAAATGTTCCGAGTGACTCTCAAAGGTAGAACTGTAAATTATGACTTCATGAACGTAATTGAAAGCGAAATCTAATTTGTATTCGGACAAAATGTGATCAAGCATCCTGCTGAGGGTCTGACTGCCAAAATTGTCCCCCATAGGGATGCAAGTGAACTCATACTGATTCCAGGATGTGCTGAATGCAGTGAATTTACGGCAAGAGAGATCTGATAAAGACTGGTGGAAACTGTTGTTCAAGTCGAAAACAGAATAGTACCAGGCATTACCAAGATGCTGCAGGGCATCCTCAACAGTAGGCAAAGGAAACTGGTCCTTAATTATATTATGGTTAATACTAATGTGATTAACCACAATGCGGCATCCACTGTCTTTCTTTTTTACCAAAAATCCTGGAGAGTAGTATTCAGAGGTGGAGGGAGTTATAACCACAGCAGATAATAACTAGTCAATAATTTTGCGAAAAGCCTCTAGTTTTGGAGGAGAACAGTGAAAATAGCATTCTTGCACTGATTTATCCTCACTCAATGTAAATTTATACGGTAACAAATCACGCTTCTGAATTCTAGTGGTTAGCACATTTTTAAATTGCTGACGCAATTAATCTAATTTAAAACTTTCAGACGTTGTTACGTTACTTGAAATAACCGTGGCTACCTGAAAAGGTTCATTACGTGACTGTAACACCCCTTTATTATTAAGGGCAAAACCAAACAGTAATGAGTGATCATTAAAATTAAGGGTAGCACAAGTCTGACCTAAAAATTCCAACCCGAAAATTACATCTTGGCTTAAACCAGAAAAAATTCAAAAGGAAACGTCCAAGAAAACCATCCTATCTTGAAATAAAGAAACACATGTTGTGTTAATTTTACTACCTGCCCATTGGCGATACACACCTGCAGACAATATTCCGGGAGCACTCTGTACTTGCGCCCCACAATAAATGACGGAAAGGAATCAAAAATAGAATCGCCCACAAGACAAGTGGCGCCAGTATAAACAAGAGCTTCTACAGAAAGACCATAAAATGAGGTAGACATGTAATTTTTATGACAGGATGGCGGATGCTTAGGAAATTGGTTGGAAGTGCCGTACATTTTTCCAACTACTACTAGTTTCTCGAGCAACTAGCACGAACATGGCCAGCACGCCTGCAGTGAAAACATTTCCTATCCTTATGTCGGACAGGGGGAAGCAAACAATTCTTAACTATGTGCACTCTAGTAGCACAATTTGCACATCGCCCACTGCCATTATTGGTGACAGCACGGAAAGGGCCAGCAAGCGAGTGATGCACTGAGCGTAACTGTTGAGTGAAGCTTGCAATTACATGTCGATCAGGAGAGGGGAAAGACGTCCGGTATTTAGACGTAGCAGCTAAATGTCCCGGCACTACACTAGCTGTCATTCTTAAATCCTGAAGGGTTTTGGGAACTAAACATAAGGTACACAATTGCCTAACATGAGGTGCCAAATTCTCCAAAATAATGCCTACCAATTCTTCCTCTACAGTAAACATATTAAGGGCACATTCGCGCTAAATAATTGAATCAATGAACGAGTGCATCGGCTCACCTGGCCTTTTAAATCGGTAAAAAAAATTACGTTGGCACCGCTGAAACACACATGAGGAGAAGGCAAAAGCTATAACTTTAGTTTTAAATGTGTCAGAAGTACCATTCTCATCCTTTATTTCCTCCGTAATAAGAGTTAAGAAATGTCCAGAACATTTTATAGCCAAACCACGTAATAAGTGTTGATCAGAGCATAAATGTATCTCCACTACCCGACTAGCGGCCACAAGGAATGACAGCATATGGGCTGGCGCGGTGTTGGACAACTGCGGCAAGGGCTGGATAGACTGGAATAATAATTTCTCATTGAAATGATTGTTACTCACCCTTGGTGCTTCCATGGAACTTGGCAGACGCAAGCTGGACGTTTCACCCCGTTCACCGTGAACAAAATCTACGGCAAGATGCTGTAACTGGGCAACCGTTGAACCCATGTCATACTGAACCTTGCGATCTTGGAGAAATGGCTGAAGGTCAGCCTTGGAAAGTCCGTAAATGAATGAAACGTTGATGGCCATTGTACACATGAAGAATAAAGGGGCAGGTATTAGCACACAGAGTTGTAGCACAGAAATTTGTAACATACCGCGTGTTGTGGATTATATAAATTACAAATTGAAACAAATGTAGAAACAAGCAGGATTTATTAATCAAAAATTATCATTAACACAGTTAAAAAGTTGGCAATTTAAACAAATGGAAAATACAATTATGTACATCAAATCCACACAGTGGACATTACTAACGTCTGTGAGACTGAAAATTACTGTTTAAATGCTTAGTCTTACAAGGATCACAAAGTATATCAGCTTGAAAAGAGAAATATCTGGGCAAGTCAGAATTTAATTACATGAAATACATGACACATCAAATGTGTGATGACAAAAGGTAGTTACTTCCGCGGGCTCCATAAAGACTGCATAAAACATTCTAATGCCAAGAAAGAATTTTTTATAAAAAAAATACATGAATTTAAACAAACTATTTCAGATACATCACATGACAGCAGCCGCCTTGCTCACCATGGTGGGACAAGTCCCCAACTGACCGTATCACACTAAAGAGGAGCTCGGAAGTACTTACATAATCAGTGCCCACGTCCAGAAGAGAAGTCAGCTGATGGCCCATGCAAGAACCTTAGTTCAACCTAGCCAGGGTCTAGCTAACGCACCTACGCGGGTACGAGAAGTGAAAACATTGAGTAGGAGCAAGAAAATATAGGCGAAACTAAAAGACAGCCTTCCGAGCCATTAAGTCTCTGCAATAGTCACGTGGCCCATTGTGCACCGCAGACGAGAGTGCTGTAGGCACCCAAACGGTGCAGTATCATTTTGTTCCCTAGTATATTTTTGTAAAAAAGTCGTAAGTAGATTAGCGATTTTACACATTTTACATGTTGCTCCCGACACAGATTTTCGAACAATGCTGGGTAAACATATGAATTGTTACCAGCTGATGTTGAACACACGACTGGTGTATTTCGTATCAGCATATTATTTATTATGTTGTCGTAGAAATAAATTTCCTTTGATAAATATCTACAATCAATATGTCAGCAAATTATATTTTCTTATTTATCGCTCAGCTCCCTCAATAGAATATCGTTCGTGTTACTGAGCTAAGAGTCTTTAAACTGTTTTAAAAACGTAAGAGGAAAAAAAGAGAAATATTCACATTACATAGATTTTTAAGGGGCTGTGTTCATCATGTGCTGCTAGTGAAATGTTCGGGGACAATTAGGCCAAATATCTGGCTTGTGTTCTTCTGACCAGGCACTTCCTGGCTAAAGACACAGAGAGCAGAGTGAAACTAGAGTGAAGGTCTCATTGCAGCGCAATGTCGCTAAGCTTGCTGCTACATGTTTCAAGGTCGAAGTTGGAGAACGAGGGAGACTTGGAAGACGTTCTGAGTGGTTTGGAAGGGTGTTGAGTGTCGGCTGGGGAGGGGTTGTGAGTGAGAGAGACAGACTACAAGGACAGCGGTTAATTCACCATCCTGCCACGCTGCTTCGAGCAAAAACGGCATAGCCGAAGCTCCTTACACTGCCTGGCAGCTCGGGTAGATGGCCGCCTTAATGTCAGCTAATATTTTTTTGGATGTCAATATCTGCCCAACACTATACATATCTGCTGCAACTGTATATACGATCCTGATGCACATACATGTTGGTCATAACGATATAGTAAGCAGATCTTTATTCTAAGTCAAAATATGATTTAGAAGTCAAGCTAGTAAAAATAAAAGTCAGTTTAATGCTATGATGTGATAAATGTAATGTCTGTACCATTGACACATCAACTCCTTGTACAAATGATAGTGGCAAGCAGATTTTTTTTTAGTTTCTTACATTTGATAGCAAATTGCCTCTCTGTTCCCGATGTCCCCTTCGTAATACAGTAAAGTCTCGTTATAGCGAAATGTCACGGTTCTGGGTTCGAACTTCGCTATAGCCGAAATTTGCCGATTCTGACCCCTAAACCCAAAAATTGCATTAAAATTGTCTTTAATCTTATTTAATTACAAAGTAGTGCGTTATTTTAAGGAAATATAGGTTTATTTTAACAGGTAAGTATGCGCTGGTTACAATGATACCCAACAAGTATGGATGCAACTATTCGCTAAGTCAAAACGGGCCAAAAACTCCGCTGTGTTATGTAAGTATGGCTATCAATCACCGGACCGCCTCAACTGGTTTCACCCATGTGGGCACGCGGCAAGAGTGCACGCGCCGGCAGTCAATATGATTACTCTGCCGGCTGCTGCAGACCAATGTAATCTGTTTACTGAGTGTAGCAATTTATTTATTTTGGTCTGTCATTTGTTCCCTTTCACACTGTGGCATGCGTAAAATAATTTGTGCGCTTGCCCGAGACACATAAAAATCAGCTTGGATGGGTAAATGTAATAGCTCACTTCTCCGTTGCCAGCAAAAATAAGTGACGCTAACATTGGTAGTTGCTTTATTTTCGCGCACCAGTTATGAACTGTGTTTAGCTACAGCACGAAGTTAAGTTCGAAGTCAATTAGTAGTAACAGAAGTGCGTGCACGTGTAAGCATTGACTTTGAGCAAGGTCACAAGATTGTGATTTTATTCCGGCAGTGTGCCAACAGAAAAAAAATTACTGACCTACGTGAGCGCTACCAAATCTAGATAGACAGTTAGTTGAATGCAGTGCTAAGGTTAGAAATGCTCGTTTTCACACACTGCCCAAAACCCCGTGATTTTTTTTTTTACTTTTTATTTTTCTTTCTTCTCCTTTAGCTGTCCAAACAGACTCGTTCCGAGAAAAAAAAGAAGTGACTTACTTTTGTTCCCATGCTCTTGCTGATTGTGTGTACTATACTTTAATAATGCAATGGCCAGGCCGCAAGGATTTATTGCTTTTCGCTGACCTTGCTGCTTATCTCAAAAAGCTGAATGTATACGGAGTAAAATATGAGCTGCTGCAAGCTAACCAGAGATAAGCGTAAGTAGTTGTGTGGATGTATGTGTGAGGGAAAGAGACAGCGCTATCTTATCTCCCAGGGGCATTTCTTCTGTATGCATGATGTGTGTGTGTGTGTGTGTGTGTGTGACAGGTATAGCACAGCCGGCAGCAATTATTCTTAGTGAAGGAACAGCATATGTCCGCCGTTATTCAGTCAGAACGCTCAGTTCTTGTTCCAAATAGCCGTGTCGTCATCTGATAAAATCACAAAAGCAAGCTGTATACGAACTTATTTAGATGCGCAACTTTATTCATTTGTAAAGTTTGTAAATAAATGTGTGTATGCTATAGTTATGTAATTAGTCAAAATAGTCATAGAGACTTCAATCAAGTTTTATTTTATTCAGTATTTCAATGTGAACTGTTTTATGTATAGGGAATAGCCCAATTAACTTGTTTCGATGTTAACTAAATATCATACTTAATTGCCGGCCTACTAGTATCAAACCATATAAAAGGAAGCTTGGAGGAAAGAGTTATGTTTTCACGCTGTAATAGCTACAGAGTGCGCAGCGGGGTAGCAACAGAATAGAAACTTGGAGAGAGAGAGAGAGAGAGAGGGGGAGAGGGCCAAACCAACCCTCTCCCCCCTTGAAGGCGCCCATAGCCGTTGCTTGTAGGCGGGGCTTAGATGGTCGTCATGCTGTGACAAAGTATTAAACATATGTAAATAATGGAAGTAAATTAATGAAAATTTAACAGTTTATGCTAGTAAATATAAATGTCAAATGTACTAATTTTCAAAATGATCGAATAAATGGTTTGCATGTTGTTGAGGATACGATAAGCCATTGTATCAGGAGGTCGCTGATTGGCTGGGAGTTGTCTCCATGAAGGAGTAGGGGAAGCTTTGTCGCTGTGCGAGGGGCAGGTACTCTTACCGCGGGTGCCGGACGCGGGAGACATCGGCTAGGCATCAGTTTTGTATACTATTGAACATAGATACTCTTGTCTCGGGTGCCGGACGCGGAAGACGTCGGATAGGCGTAATTTTTATATACTGTTGGAAGTAGAGACTTTTACCGTGTGTGCCGGACGCGAAAGACGTTGGCTAGGCATCATTGTTTTTATTGTAGACACACATACGTAAAGTGACGCCTCGCAAATTTAAGAACTTGGTGCGAAATTGATTTTATAGACTGGGCTATAAAATATTGATTATGCTTATATAGCATAAAAGGAGATTTAATATTCAGTAATAGCGACTCCTGTACTCTGGCGTATCGGGTCCTAAACCCTACGTCACCAAGAAATACAACCAATCGCTTATTTATTTGACTTACTGCAAGTAACTTATTATACTAACTCTATCCTCGAACAGTACCAATTACCATGCAGCCATATACGGAAAGCAACGAATTAGTAGCAGAGATAAACGTTGCACTATGCACTGTTGAAAGCACAGTGATTAACTACGGAAACGTAGCCAACGGACCTGGATTGAAAATGGGTGGGGGAAATAAAGGGCGCAATTCTATTTTTAGAACAACGCGCACGTTGGGGAGGGAAGCGAGATGTCCAGGCAGAAGCATGACTCCCGTGACAGTGCCAGCGGCAGCGGGCTGGCATGGGATAGGGGGGAGGGTTGGACGACATGAGGGGTGGAGGTAATCTATACATCTAGCTGTCAAGATAACAAATATCTACTTCACAAGGTCATGTACATCGCAGTAAGCCTGCTTTACATGGTCACGAATCTCGCTGCAAGCCTGCTTTACACGACTCACTATACATGTTTCTACTCTTAAAATTCACATTTTTTATGGAATTTTTTTGAGATTTTTTAATGGTTCCTCAAAAAGACTTCGCTATAACTGTGTTTTCGCTATTTCCATGTTCGCTATGACAGGATTCTACTGTATGTACAAACTGTAGTGCTGACAATCTCTCCAACGTTTAGTCACTTTATTTTGAAGCAATAATAGCCTAATTCTCTTCACATTTGGTGTATTAATGCTAAAGCAGATTTTACATTACCATTGTGCATTATTGAAATATGGATGTTTAATGTTGGTAACATGCTATTCCATGATTTGCTAACTCAGAGCTCTTACAGACATTGTTGTAGAGAAGTGAATTTTTTACATGATTAAATTTTTTTCAGAAAAATTGAGTTGATTTATTCAATTTTTGTATGTTAGAATTTATGTAGCGATGATTGAAAATTCATGCCTTGTTACCTTTTGTAGTTAAAATTTGAGCTTTCTTGTATGTGTTTCAGGAAGCTGGTACTGAAGTTGTGAAAGCCAAAGCAGGAGCTGGTTCAGCTACTTTGTCAATGGCATATGCTGGTGCCAGATTTACATTTGCTCTGTGTCAAGCTCTCCGAGGGGATTCTAATGTAGTCGAATGTTCATATGTTCGATCAAATGTGACGGAAGCAAAGTATTTCTCAACTCCCCTTCTTCTTGGGGTAAGTAAATTCAAGATGGTTTAGCACAAGCCATATATTTCCAAAAATGTCAGTTTTATCAAAATCTTTAATTCCAAGAAATTGGAGATTGTCTTATATTCAATTTTCTAAACTAAATATTTTTGAGATCACTTCCAGTTTTAAAATACAGTGTTTTTCTTTGCTGAAATATATTCCTTGTGTGTTAATTTAGCATCAGTGTAATTACAGAAAAAAGTAATCCTTAAATGATCAAAACCACAAACCACAGCAAAAGACATTTATTTACTGTATTTGTAACAACATAAATTAACCACACAATAATATGACGCGCAATAATAAAGATTACTTCATATTGGACAAACTGTATTGGTAAAAATTGCAACTAAGTTGTTACATGTAATTTTACAAGAACTGTATTGTAAATTCCATTCCGTTCCATGTACAGTAAACCCCTGATCTAACGACATCGGATCTGACGACATCGGCGATCTAGTGACACAATTTCCAGGAACCGTGGAAAAATTACTTTCAAAAGTTATCAAAGCTAAGCAAAGTTCAACATATCGCAGTAAAACTTTATTTAAAAATAATCATGCATACATTAAACAATAACATAATGCAGTTATCATAATTTAGTGATATGCAGCTGTGAAACAAAAAAAGCTGTTTAAAAATGCTAGAAACTTCAGCTGGAATATAGTTGATGCGCGTGCCAGGTTTTTAGGCTGCCTGAGCAACACTGACATATGTGAGATGTGATGACTAACACTGCCTTATCTCCTAATGCTACCTCTCAGTTCTCTGTGCTCCCTCCTGCCTTAAATTCCCTCTCACACTCCTCCACCTGTCCTTATTTCAGCTATTCAGTTTGATATGTGATGTGGTATAGCAATGGTAGTTCACAACTTTTTTTTTTTTTTTTTTTTTAGGAACCGTAAAAAATTTGAGTAAAAAATCGAAAATTTAAGGAAAGTAGTCAGTGTTGCAATTTCCTTTGCGAGTGCTGTGCTGTAAGAAAGACGCCGCTAAACATAGATAACATCTCTCCTGACTTTCCATTCACCCCTCCCCCCATTCCGTACAAACAAGCCTGATTGTGCTTGAGTGCGTGCGCATCAACTGCCGACTGACTGAGAGTCACGTGCAACTTGCATCTTGTCTTGCTACAAAGCAGTGCCACATGTTTGTTTCTCCTCTCCTACTCGGTGACCCTCACCCATGTTTCCGTGTCTTGTGATAGCCCAGGGGGATGGAGGTTGAAGAGACGACGTAGTGTTTTTTTCCACCCGCATTGGCTTATTACAGCACGGCAAAAAAAAGGACCAGCATTGCACTCCGTCCATAAAAGAAAAAAATCCAATCCAACCATTATCTCGTCATTTTTTCTCTACCTGCAGAATTGAGCTCGGCTTAACCTTGACAACTTCCGCTGTATTATTGATCACTCGTCACGTGGCTATAAAATAGCTCCGACTAGAAAACAGTCTACGACGCAAACACAACAGTCCAGTCGCCGTGTGTGGTATGTGGGCTCATAAGGTTTTTGTTTTATGCTCGCTCGACAGTGGAGCAATAAGAGCGAATGCAGCCAGTGCGGCGACATTCACTTCGCCTCTATTCAAAGTGCAGAGCATTAAACTGGTGCGTTGTGCATAGTTTTGTAATTTTTCCAATAGGCCTCCAACTTTTAGCAATGCGTAATTCAGTCCTTATTCTATACATGACAGCACCTTGAAAAGTCAGTTTTTGCCTTTTTGAGTGGCTCTAAATTCACGTTCATAATAGGTGTTTGAGTTTTTAAAAAATATATACATTTTTTTATTGTTTGTTCTTTAATACACACTTTTATTAGTATCACGCAAATGCTTATAATGATGACAGGCTGTAACAGTTCTTGCGCAATAGAAAAAGACTATGGATGTACTGAAAGGTTTTAAAATTGTTGCCGTATACATTCACGTAAATAATAAGAGTAGTTCTGTTGTGGTCTGAATGTGCTTCGCACGAGACAAGCAGGATGAATCATGCGCGCACAACGGGCTGAGGGAGGCAAGCCGAGGCCAGCTGCCCGTCCACTCCCCTCCTACAACCTACACAACCAGACCGAGTGCGCCGCACTGCCACACAAGTCACGTTGGGGGATGTGGGTATGCCATTTTATTTGGAAGATATGTTTTCATCGTACTAAAATATGATTTCAGTAAAAACTTTTTTTAAATCATAAATGTTCTATATCAATTTTAGAAAAAAAAAACACACTTAAGTTTTTTTTTTGGGGGGGGGGGTTCAAATTTATTTACGTTGGGACTAATGGCATCAGCGATCTAATGATATAATTACCTGGCACCGTGCAATGTCGTGAGATGGAGTGTTTACTGTATGTGAATATTCATGAGTATAGAGCGTCTCGCGCTTAGATTGCAGTACAGGGTTATGTGGACATTCACTCTCTCTTTTCATCACACGGTAACTGCCGTTAGCACTGTCCTTGTTACGGCGCGTGCTGTTGCCAAAAATCCTCAAAATTTTCACTTTGTAACTTTCATTTAAAAATTTTGCATATTGTACAGAATCGAAACGTGCATAGGGTGATATAGTTGGTTCATCATTTACACCATTTTAAGGGGTTGAAAAAATTAAAAAACTAATATTAACTTGGTACTGTTTTAATGCATTCTTAAATATATCACATTATAACTTACGAATCAAAAACAAAATGTATCCAGATTTTTATGTTGTGTAATTTCATATATCTGGACGCAATCGAAAAAATCTGAAGGCTAAATTTATTTTCGTTTGTTGTACAGAAATTTTTTTTCTAACATAATGTGCACTTTCTAACAAATTGAAACATCAAAAAGTTAGTCAGTGAGAAACTTTTTTGCTATTCAAGTTAAGTGGGAGATGAAAGCAAGGATGTTGTCCGTAATGAGCTGAATCTGTTTTGAAAAGCAACCCCACCTCAATAATTTTAGCCGTTCTCTTGTTTATAGCTGTGAAATGTGCTGTGTATTATTGTCACGTGTTTGCCGTGCGCTCGCCCTACAAATACCACAGCTTAGTGTCGCTCGAAGTGTTGGCTGAAGAGAAAAAATGCAAGTGTTGGCTGAAGAGAAAAAATGCCCTGTTATCTTTGCTGACTATCACGTTATGTCTGGAATGGTTAATAAATAAGGTACAGGCTACCTTTAGTCAGCAATTTTCTTCGTCCCGTTTCCTAAACTAGTTCAGTAGTGAAACTATGGTGTCTCGCGGCCGAGGGGTTTGTTATATAGGTTACTGATTTCGATCCAAAATTTCATGTGTGTAATTTTTGGTTATGTATTTATGGAAGGTAAAACAGTAAAAATTCTTGTTTTAGGTAGGCTACGAGAAAGGAAGCGAAATATTGTATTCGTCTTATTCCAGTATTTTTCACATGCTATTAATGCATTGAGGAAACTTTAGAAGAAACAGGATGTTCCAAAGAAACCATTTACGCTAATAAGAAGAAACAATAGCAACACAGTATATCAAACTCACATGACAAATTGAAATCATGAAGGAAAGAAAAATAATAAATAATTCCCGTAAACAAATTAAAGGCAATGATACTTCATTTCTACTACTTGTATGCCAACTATTTTTAAAATCCTAAATCAGAAAAAATATAGTAATAAAATTCTCATACAGTTTGTTTATAAGGTTTTACTACGTTGTTTAATTTGTTTCCTTGGCAAAAAAAATTCTATGGTTTCGGTAAGTTTTTGACTGACGAAAATTCGTAGTTACCTTCAGCTTTATGTTTAAGTATTGAAAAACTTTATAATATACAGTAAAAAAAATAAATAATACTTGTAAACATTCTGTTTTATATTTGCTCTCGTTTAGGCTTGAGATATAATTATCAAAGAAGTAGTGTAAATAAGTGATACGCCTAAGTCGACATCACGGCAGAACATTAATATACTCTCTTTTGTTTGATAACCGAGCGTGGTTCAGCAGTGATAAAACACTCGCATCCATTCGAGAGGACCCGGTTTCGTTGCCCGGCTCCGACCATCCTGATTTCGGTTTTCCAATATGTTTTCTGAAATCACTGTAGGCGAATGCTGGGATGGTTCCTTAACAAAGGCCATGGCCGACTCTTCCCCCCTTTTCTCCCATTTATCACAACCAAGGTCTTGTTCTGTTCAAGGGCACGTAAAAACGTCCAAGTTTAAATATATTCTTTGCAGACAAAAAAGTGACAAAAAATAAGACACATGTTTCAGTTCGCATACAACATTTGTTTTGAATGATCAGTCTCATAGTCATCAACTACTCCAACCACGTTTTTTGTTTTCAGAGAGATGTTACAAAAAAAAATTTGGTTTTGTCAGCAGTAGCTATAATGATAAAAATATATGTGATAATTATTTTTTAATGAAGTGCTCGTTACAATTCATGTAGTGAATTAATATATGTGAATTGTTTCTTATTTAAAGTGATAGAAAATGTCATTAATTACATATTATGAAGTGTGATGCTATAAAATTTGTAATGTCAACTAGAATACTAAAGAATATAATATTTTAAAGCTCAAAATTCTGTAGTAGTTCACCTCCCAAACTTCCTAGCGTGGCTGCGATGTGGCAACAGCGCGTGCCGTAAGCTCTGTACTGCAATCTAAGGTTGGGACCAGGGTGTCTACTAGGTCACTAAAGTCACGAAAGTCCCGAAAAAGTCACGATTTGTGAAAAAGGTCTCTAAAGTCCCACAATAGTCACCAATTTGAAGTATATTTTGATAAAAGTCACGAATATTATTTTCGGGTGTTTGCTTCTTGTCGAATCATTTGTCAAACATCCATATTCACACTACTAGTATTTGTCATGCGCTGTGCAAGTAAATAAATAATTAGTTTGTATATTTATCATAGTCATCTTCATAAAGACAACTTAAATTTAGGTATATATTAATTGCACATTTTAAAATTGGATATGCTTCGCGCTATCAGAAGTTGGAGGTAAACATAATAAAAATTATCGGGCGTGTTGCACTTGTAAAAAAAAATATTTATTAATTCTATTTGAACAGTTTTCAAGAAAAAGTCACTATAAAGTCACTAAATTTTACTTTCAGAATCTGGTAGACACCCTAAGGGCCGCTCTATACAACTATTGTTTATGTTTACAAATCCATTTGTTTCTCATTTATGCCTGTGGTAATGTAAAAAAAAATTATTTGCTACGGCTAAATTTGACACAGAAAGGAAAGGCTTACCTTTGCCCTGCGACTGTAACCATAATGTTACGGGACATTTAAAATGTATGGGAAATTCACAGTAGTCGGTGACTGTACCGAAAGTTATTGAACTATAGACTTAATATAGTAAAACGGCAACTTAAGACTAAATTTAGTTACAACATGATGCTAAAGGGGAACGTCCACCACATGCTAATGAAATTCTAGGAATTACTAAAAAATGGGGCTAGCACAATGCCTCAAATTATAACACACAATAACTAAACAATCTTTATTGTTAGTGTCAAGACTGAAATATGGTAGAACTACTCATACTGTTTGGCGAGACTATACCAATAACTTAAGTAGCCGCGGTAATTTTAAGCTTGCAAACTTAATTTAGAAGTCTATATTATAGAATATACCAGTCAAACATTACATTTTATACTGGCTTAAGACATTTGTTTTCAAATTTAAGTTGCAGTTTCTTATGTACTAAAAGTAATTAGTAGGGAGCTTACATTTTATTTGAAATAAAGGAGAATGGCAAAGAATTCGGTTCACACTCAGGATTTAATAAAATATCCAAATCTTTAGCATTCTTTACATTAATTTTTAGTTTTCCGAGGTCAAATAGGTTTCAAATTAAAATAATCTCAATTCTAATGCTTCGTGTCCAACTACGAAATTATCTGACATACTCAAATAAAATTGCAAGAAATGAACTGATTCAAACTTATAACTTTAAATCCAGTCGGTTTTACTCCGACTTATGCCACTTTATACTTTTATTGCTTCGAAAAGTCTCTCACTACTCTTTAACCATTAACAACTTGCTTTTAAACAAGAATGTCTTAAAACACACACAGTAATTTCTCTTAGGCATTTCTGGCACTCACAAATGTCACCGCCTTCACAACAAAGTCTGCATAATTACTTTACCGACACTACAAGTTCTGAACTACATCAAACTTAATCACATCTTAGTACCGTAACTTATACAATACTTAAAAAATAACTATATACCAGGGGTGTGTGAAGGTGTGATTCACTATCTACATACTAACGTGAAAATTTGTAAACTAAATGACTATACTCCTCCTACGGCACTCAGTCTCGGATTGACCCACAAGCTCCTCCGGCTGCCTCGTGAAGACCGACTTAGTAAGGACTTACGTCCTACCACCTCGAGGTCATCTCACCGAAGACCCAGAAGAGAGAGTGACGCCACACGCATCTTACACAATCGTCGTGAACATCAGAAGACGGCAACCAATCAACGTGTGCTGCGAGATCATCCCACCGCTACAGCTCAATGCTGTTGCAACTGCACGTCAGCATAACTCATGCTCTAAAACTACTGGGCAGCAACTCTCCCCTCTCCTACCAGTAGCATGCTATGCAGTATGCAGAAGGAAGGAAATGTTACTGCCAGCCCAAGCATTTCCAGTATCATGCTGCAGCAGATACCATCCCGACAGACTGCCCACGCTGCAGGGCACATAAAACTACAGCCAGGCAGCCCTGCCGAGAATGGGCTGGCCCAACATGGCATGGCCACGCACTGGGTTCGTCACAATCCCAAATGGAATGGAATTTTGCCATAAGGGCCTACCCATAACTACAAACTGACAAATTTGATCATTGGTTACTAAAATTTTTATCAACTAAGTAAATCCAAACCACCAATCCAAAAATTAAATATATATATATATATATATATATATATATATATATATATATATATATATATATATATAAAAAAAACTCATATAGCAACATTATAGACTGCCTATATAAACTTGTCAAAATGTAAAAAAATTCTACCAAAAACATTAACAAATCAGAATATTTATTATGTTTTAAGAAAAAAACCACTCTCTTCCTAAAAATTCTTTAAACCCTAAAAATTTCCCCGTAACAATATGGTCACAAAGAAAATAAAGGCGTTCATACTTAATGTAGTTAATTTTAATTAATTGCTCACTCCAATGCAAAATACTTTATTCATTTGTCTTGGGTACCGAACATAAATAGTAAAGCATTTTTTACATAGACTTATCCTACAGAATATGATAAAAATGTATGTTTCACGGATTCATATTTCAATGGCGAATATGAAAAATTTTTTTTTATGGTTTAAATCAATTCCGCGGGCATTTTTAAGCAATAATCACATTTTACTTTTAATTTCTATGTATTGATTCAACTGCAATAAGAGAAAAAGTAACGTAAATTAAAAAGCCTGTCGAAACACTCTACTTCTGCATAGCGCCCGCTGTGACGTCATCCGGCGAGATCCCAGCCTGCTTGCTGCCTACAGCCCATAGCAGTCATGCGCACGTCGCGAGAAGTCTGACAGAAAGTTAAAGTAATTTCGACTTGGCGCAAAAGGAAAGCTGCTCACATCTTAAATAGTACATACGTGTTCTAAGACGTACTTTAAAAAAATAATGGGGGAGTTATATGTTCCTGAACGAAAATGTGAAAAGTTTCGCGAAGCTGTGGATAAAAATTATTCGGCAAAACTGTGAATCGTCACTACAGTCATTGTTTTTATCCTTCAATACTAGCACATAATATTTTGGGATTAGGCTCTATACATGATATTTCCACAAACTTTAATTATTATTGTGAGATAAATGTTATCAGAGTGACCTAAACACACACTAAGCTCTATTTAAACTCTAGGCATTTACGAGATGCAAATAAAACCAAGTAGAAATATTTCAACTCTTAGTCATTAAGAAAATGTCCTACGTGAAGTTTGTTTACGTCCAGAAAGTGAACTGAACTAAATAGCAAGCAGTAAGAACGAGATTGACTGCAACCTGACTAACCTCTGGTGATAGAGCATTCTATACATGTCAGCTAGAATACCTACCTAACTCAAGCAGAATACTTTTTATAAATGCTGTTAGTAGCTCAGAAGAAAGAATAATAGCTGTATACAAATATTAAATTAAAGGCAATCATTGAAATATTAGTCAGAGTAAATAACTTGTGTGCAGTATTTAAAAAAAAAAAAAAAAAAAACATTGTGTTTCATGCATTATATGAAGCCTTACATAGTTAAAGGTCCACCGGTAGATAGCAGCAGCATGGAAGAACCTAAGTAGTTCCAGAAGTCATGGTAGGTAGCAGAACATAATAAAATGTATTAAGTTTGTATCTAAATATTGTAAAGCATAGCTGGTATTGTTTGCAATTCAGTTCCCATCAATATATATTACAAATGCGGACAATTAGATGATATTCCAAGTTTAAGTTTCGTAGTTAGTAAAAATATTTTCTTTTTTTAGTGCAAACGTTAGTAGGCGTTCGAACCAGTCCCTTAGAAACAAACCATTGCTCTCCGATCCAGACCTTTTTTTACGTTTATTATTTTATGTATCTTATTTTTAGATAAGGAACAAAAGAAAAGTCATAAATTTTATAAAAATAAGAATTATTTGTTACACAAGAGACAAACAATCGAGCAGAATCGTCGGAAAAAAGAATCTGTTCAGCTTTTGGGAGCATCATGTAATTGGCTACATTAAAGTGGCTTTCAGAGTAAAATTTTACGTGACAAGGCTAGTAATTCTTTAAACTATTATTATCATATTAAGTACGGTATTGGAGAATGATTACTGTTTTAGTGTGAATCTCACGACACAATCACATTTCACTTGATATTCTTTCATGTGAGATCTGAGAACAAGTAGGCTATAAATACGGCCCTGAAATAGTGCAAACCGTTAGCACACGTATTTGTTTGTATTAAATGCTTATTCCATAGCACAATTCACTACCACGATAATATCCACCATACTTCACGTTTAAAGACTTCAACACGAACGTGTTGTGGCTGCAAGTCGTTTTGTAACTCCTAAATTAAAATACTGACACAGTAAACAACGCAACTGGCCTTGCCTTGACTAGGAAAACATGACTTCCCACCAAGTGATTTGCGCCTAGTGACGTCAAGCCAATCACAGGGCATTCTCATCCCATTTGAAAATTTCTGAATTTCTTACATTTACGGTGACTTTTTTTTACATGTTAGATGTTGTTTTAAGTCTAAGCATTAAGTAGGCTTATGTTTTGCATTAGTATTACAATCTTGCCAGTAGTGAAAATGTAGTTTGTGCGTATTTAGCATTTGTGTTTTACATAGATGCAATAGGAAAATAATTTATTTTTACATGTAAAATTTCTTATATATTTTTCAGGGTGGTCTCATCCCTTAAGGCTGCTCCTCCAAGAAGGGGGTCATAGGTCTTTCAATGCTAAATATCAGATTCACATATCTCTGGGTGTTTTAAATCCAGAACATTCATTCAAACAGTATTTTCTTCTATGGAATAACAGAATAGTGCTAAGTGTCTAGAAAATTAAAACCTAATTTATAAAGTACTTTTTTTAGTGAGTTTAAAATCTTGAAAAAGCTGGAAAAGCCTTTTAAAAACAGGCTGTGCTGACTGCATGATTTTTGCGCATATAACACTGTTTCGTTTGCTTAATAGAATAAAAAAAGTCCGCGAGGGCACCTATCTATTGTTAATACCTTGTTCACAAATTAGAAAATACAAATAAATTTGTTAAAAATATCTTTGTATAATTTTTTAATGTGGTGGTGTTTTAGAGGTTATGAAAACAGCAATTTTGTGTCTGATGATATTGTAGATGGTGGTAACGGTGATTTGCCCAAGTTTTTACTCGTGTAGCCTATGTTGTATTCATTGATGTAGTGTAGTTTATATAACTTAGGTAATCATTGGAATAATGGAACACAAGATTGTAATTTGTATTGAAAACATAATTGTGGTGAACTGTTATACGGGAAAAGCCATTGCATGTAAGTGGGGGCGTTGTTACATGCACTGGCACGTAGCACATACTTGGCCTCTTATCATACAGTAATTTGAATTTTTTTTACTAATATTTTGTTGTTGTTCATACCTAGGCCAACATAACCATGTATAAGGATGTATACGGCAGGATACAACATATTAATTGGGGATGCTAGCAAAGAAATTAACAGTAAAATTTATTCAAAATTTAAGGTTTAACAGTTAAAGCAAGATAAAAGTAGTAAATTTTATGTGTCAATTTTACATTATTTATATCGTGTTCGGACTCATTTTCAAGCTAATTCAATGTCAAGCAAATTTTATCTTTTTCTTATATGTTATCTCATTTGGATTTTTTAAATTTCAAGTAGCCTCTTTGCTCGCTTCTTCTGGAATGGGATTTATCTGGCAGGCAGGTCAGAGTTCAAACGCTTGGAGGCACATAGAGTGGCGTGCTGGAATGCAGCGAGGGCAACATGTCGTTAGGCCTTCGATGTGGGTGGTAGTGTTGTGTGCAACAGAACTCCGAAAAGGTGGTGATCCACAACAGATTGATGACGCATCCCCAATTAATAAACTAATGAATATTTAGCTGGTATTGTGGAATAAAATGCTTTGCAAATTTGTCAGTAACTGTGTTACATATTTTTTTAATGTTATACATGTCAAATTGACCAGCTTTTCGAATAACTTGGGTCCCGTTGTGTTACCCCGCCGCTTGGCCGAGTAAGTCGGAGTGTTCGCTCGGAAGATGTTAGTCGTGGTATGTCGGAGCTTGGAAAGTTGGCCGGCTGGGTGTTTTGTTAGTTGGGGATGTCATGGCGGGAGGATGGGACGTATTAGACACTGGTGAGGCTCTGTGGAATCTAGAGGGTGGATTCGCCAGTAATGTGAGCAGTATTGCCATCAATTGTTTTTTTTTTACTTTGTTGACTGAGTGTAGTAATACTCATGTAAGTGGGTGCATGAAACCGCTGCACATATGGATATTGCGGTTTTACGACACCGTCGGGGAAAGTAGTTATTTGTATCCTGTAGTTTAGTTAGTTTTCTTTTGCGGAGCAAACTGAGGCATATCACAACTGATAAAAGACCTGGACGAACACTCATGATGTGAATTCGGGCACCTGTATCACCAATTCACTTTCACATCTTAAGTGGGTAAAGTCACTGGAATGAATTTGAGTTCTGTAGCAAAGACTGTGCCATGTACGTCTGGTGAACTGTCAATAAAAGAAACCGAAAGTTTATAAATATATTTTTTGTTTTCTCTCTATGTGAACCTTTTTAATGAACATCTCAGATTATCTGGGCATGTAAAAATATAAGTCTAATTTCTGAAGTAGTCGCCGCGAAAGAGGGTGGCTGCAAGGGATAAGGAGAAGTTTCAGTTCCAGACTTTCTTCGCTTCATCATTATCCTGTTAACACCATTTAAAAACAATAAACAGCAGAGGTCCGCCATCCCCGCTACAAGTCACTACAACAGCAAACAAGCCAACAAACAACGAATCCCCGTCCCTGTTACATCTGTCACCGCAATCATGGACATCATCATCATCATCAACACTCTACGAATCCCCGTCCCCGTTACAGTACGTATCATTATTTCATTTGCCGTTAACAAATTTTGTTTCGCTTTGAGCCATACTTTGGAAAGAAATAATAAAGTGAAGCACTCAAAATGGTAAATCCAAGAAAGCTGTATACTGTACGTATCTCCAAACCTTTGTTGTTGTTTACGTACGTGACCGTAAAACAATGGGTGAATTGTTTTTTTATTTACATTTATTACTTATGCTGTGTAAAAGCCCCGAAACTCGATGAAAATGGTCGTGTGTTCCTGGGCTCTGCGGCCTACTCCCTAGTCTCAAGGTTTATTTTAGGGATGAGCCGATATGGAAAAACAGATTACCGATTACGATTACCGATTGCATAAAAAAGTCGAATGCAACCGATTATGCTCTTAACCGATTCAAAATATTGATGTATATTACTAGTTGCTTATTGTAGCCCTACACTAAAATAATAAAAAACCTCATATACACGCAAATACACTCTGCCGCTATTAATAAATAAATACAACTTGAATCACGGTCACCAACATTCGTATTAGTAAATAAATAAAACTTCAATCATGGTCGCCAACATACATAGTTTATATTTTGGCACATTTCACCACACGTGTTTGTTTTATTCGGCCTTGATATGGTATCTCATCGACTGCACTGAACTCGCACTTACAGCGCACCAAACACTTTAAATGTGTGCGTGTGACGTCATGGCACTAAACAAACAAGTGCTTGTAGCTTGTTTGTCTGCCATATTTGATGTGAGGTAATGGCGAAACACGGAACGGTTATGTCAAATGTTAAAATCTGATGGAATGTGAAAAATAATTTTCAAAAAAAAAATTGTACTCATAAATACGTTTACCAAACACAAGTGGCATTGAGAAGTTGTTTCAAGAAATGAAAAGTGTGTGAAACATGAACATTATTTTATGAGAACGGGGAATTACTTTCGTATTAAAGGTATTTCCATTCCATATTCACTGTTATGTTTGTTTTTTTTCCTGGACGCTAACATTAAAACATTAGCGCTAACGTAAAGTGTAGGCTATTTCTCAATTTGTAAAATGTTTTTCATGCTGGACCGGTTAATCGTTTACAATAA
This sequence comes from Medauroidea extradentata, assembly GCA_003012365.1. Lineage (NCBI taxonomy): Eukaryota > Metazoa > Arthropoda > Insecta > Phasmatodea > Phasmatidae > Medauroidea > Medauroidea extradentata. Next base: position 31,395 of record PNEQ01078615.1, on the reverse strand, counting down.
TCGCAGATAACGATTAATTACCGAAAACTGATAATTGTACGATTAAAGTTAATCGGTAATCGAATCGGTTCATCCCTAGTTTATTTATTTAAAATTTATTCCATATATTACTATACTGTTTACCTGGGGAAATATGAAATTGTATTTTTAGAACACTCCCGATTGTTGCTTTTTTTTTATCTTATTTGATTTCAATAAAAAAAATATTGTGATAGGCGTATCGCAGCAACCAGATTTTGCGCATTAATTTTTCTCGTTCATGCTTTACTTTAGACTAAAGAAAAATCGTAGCTGACCTTCAATGTTATCCTTTTATTTGTAATATGCTTTCGAATTGAATATTTGTGTAAAAGTTAAGACGTAAAATTTTTCTGCAATATTTCTTGTAGTTTTTTTGTTACAGAAGGGCAAAGTTTGTGTGTGTGAGTGATTTTGTGAAACGTGACACTGCTTAAGAAGTGTAGTACATTTTTAAAAAAATCGTAACATTGTGGAAATTTTTCTGTAAGTATGCAGATTCAAAGAAAGATTGATTCGAAGCATTTAGTGTTTTCACATTGCAGTAAAAAATACATTTTTATGAAAATAATTATTTTTGTGGGGAAATTGTAAAATTAGAAATTCTCAGATTTATTAAAAGGCAGTTGCAACGACACATCTTTATAGGTTCCACATTAATCACGCAACTATATTCTAATATATTACAAAGAAAAATCAGTGGCTTTTTAAATACTTTTGTGGAAAGTATATCTTAAACTATAAAATACAGTAATTGTATTACAGTATGTACATGTAACATCTTGTTGCTTAAAATTGTTCGAATTGTCATGCAACTGATGTTGATAGTATTTAAAAATTAGTGAACATCCTAGTAACATCACTTATACATAAGGTATGGATATATGTGTATATGTACACATATGAGTAACAGTAATTAACTTCTGTATTTTATAATAACTACATATGTTAACATATTATTTGAAATCCTACGATATCAAGGTAAAGTAGAACTGACCTGTATAATAAGTTAAGCAGCATCTCAAGTCAAGACACTGATACGAATTTTCTTCCCATACAGCCTTAAGAACTGAAATGTTTTGTGAAATGAATGTCAGTGAACTCCACCTCTTTTTTTCTAAGAAGTACCACATCCTGCCACTACCTTCTGTTGTTGGTACATGAACAACATTAATAATATTATATAGTGGAACATCATATTAGTCTTTCTCTGTCAACTGCAGGCTAGTGATGGTCCGTGTAGATGTAAGAATTTCACTGACACATTGTGGTCTTCATAATTAATATTTTCAACTATTCCAAAGAACCAGTTATTGTTATATGCAAAAGAAATGTACGAGTTTGTAGAGATTTGTGACATAGTGACAAGAGTTTGATTGATTTCACTGAAATGGAAAACAGAGGTAAGGTTGTTATCAACACTCACGCATTTTGTTCCAACTGCATGTAGTGAAAGTGGAATAAAATGATGAAATCCATGTGTCCCAAGGATGGTCTTGGCTTTCATTAAGTGTCCTGATAACTCTTGTCTCACCTCTTGAAACTGCTCCTTTCTGATAAGCCTAAAAGGTATATGTTCAATTTTCAATCTGCATAAATTGAATACTACATTTCACTGTGCCACCAATACCATCACATGGGGATTTTCTATGGCTAGTAGCAAAAAATGCTCAAGATGCTCCTAAGAAGAAATCTTTGGCATGAAAACACAAGTTTCTAAAGTTCTTGCAATTTTTGTATTTGCCGGCGCATCCATCACTGAAGTAACACACCTTTTGTACAAACGGACATTTTTTACAAAGTATCTTGGTATTTCCTTTTGTGTTGCATACACAAATACCACATCATGGTCAAGGTCATCTGATATCAAGCACAGATTATAAACTGTCAAATCCATTGAGCCAGGCAAGCGAACATAAATGACTGCAGGATGTATAGTACAGGCACCATGTGACCAGTGATAACCTTGTGCCTCATCCTTGATCATATATGAGTAATTCTCACTGAAATCAAGAACAACAACTGCTGTGTCAGGTTTCAAAGTAACTTAGTTTATTTCAAGTTTTTCGATTGGGCTTTTGCGATAAATTATTGTGGAATACTTGTTCTAGTTTTACAATCACTTTCGTCACATATTCATCAACATTAATAGTTCACCTTATAAGTTCTGGTCTATATGTTCTTATCTACTGATTACATTCTACCTGATATGTAGGATCATAATCTTTTAGTTGTGCCTGAAGGAATCCCTTTTAATTCTCACTTGGTGGGCAACCAGAGCAATGGCGCAACATGCAGTCTCTGTTGTCCTTCGAACAAACGAGGTAAGTAATAAGATCATGTTAGGATTCACTTATAATTTCATTAACTGCGTGAAGTAGCAATTTGACATTCTGGTGTATACTACAGACAAATCCAGTGGGTACCCGATGACCCTGCCAAAACACACCATTTAGGTCTCAGCATGCAGAACTTAAAGAATTTAAAAACTATTTTGAATATGAAAGCTGCATATAACACTCGTAAATTAATAAGAAGAAGCCGTTTTTGCTTGTGGACATTCCTAGCAACACTAACAAAATCCTTCTTTCCAGCTGTTATTTTTGAATTTTCATCACAACATTTGCACTCGATCAACAGTTTCTAAACTTAAGAGATTTTCTTTTCTTAGGTTCTGAAGCAGATAGAACACCTCTTTCTTTAAGAAGTGGTTTTGACTGCCTAACTGCATACTCAGTAACTTGAAATTCTTCCATTATCCTTTGCCTGTTCCAAGAGATTGGAATTATGGTTAAAAATGTAATCTTCTCTTGTTGAGTTGTTGTTATTCTCAACTTCTCCTTAGTTAAGAATAACAGTCTATCTAGATCCTGTGCCTTCTGTTTGTCATCTGCAACATGTTTCTTGTCGTTTTCGTTAAGAGAAATTCAGTTTCAAGTACTTTACACATTTGACTTCTTAAGCTGACGCTTGCAGATGTCAATTTCCTTTTGCCATAAACTGGCTTGTTGGGTTTGTTAATTTTCAATTAGAAAAGCTCTTTATCAGCTAGAGTTAACTCCGGATAATGTAATTTTTTAGTGACATTAGCCAGTGTTAACTTGGGACAATAAGGTAAGAGGTTAATAACCACCATTTTAAATCTTTAATTTGTAAGAGAGAAGTGTTTTTATGTGTTATTTGAATAAAAACGTTGGGTATTTTTTATCCGTAAAGTAAAATTTGTATTTTATTTTGATTATGAAAATTTAGTGTTTATTTTTATTATCATTAAAATATTATTGATTTGATTTGTAAGTTATAAAAAATAATTTAATCTATATTGCATTCTTGTCCGTTTTATTTGCATGTCTTCAGAAAGTTAGTTGTGCTGGCTTCTAATAGTGCCATGGGTAATTATTTCTTAACAGCCGAATGGTATCCAGAAAAATTTGGGTCTTGGAAAACTGTCTGACTATGAGACCGAGTTGTTGAAGGCTGCTATTCCAGAACTGAAGAAAAATATTGCCAAAGGAGAAGACTTCATTAATAAAAAATAAAACATAGAAATAAATGTTGTAGAATCCAAAGAAATAATAAAAAAATTGCAATTTTTCTGTTAAGCATGTTTATTATTTTATAGTGCATACTAGTAGCCATGATCTCCCTATTTCTATTGGTTTTACAGGAATTATTTTTTGAAGCCTAGAAACAAGTGTCTCAGTTTTTATGTTGTTTTTACTATGTAAAACTAATTTTTTTAAAGACAAAAACAGTAATGAGAGATATTTTCGTTAATGTACTACTCAAGCGAAACCATGTAAAATTTTTGTCTGGGGAAAAGTAGTTTACATAGTAAAACACTTAACACAACTGAGAGAGTTTTGATACCTGCTGTCTTATTTTCTTTAAAAAGAAATTTTCATTAAATATTATAAATGAGCGATTGTGGCCTCAAATTTATGGGAAAACAGAAGGTTTCACGTGTTCATCGTGGAGGTTTTTTGTGAAATTTTTTGTGCAGTATTATGAATTATACTATACAGTATGATTATTTTATCTCATGGACTTGGGTTTGTGGTATTTTAACTGAGGAATTCACATTACCAGTACAGTATTTCTCCTGCACTGTGCACGATAATAAAAAGTTTGTGCTGGGCCCGCACTTCCTTTAATGCAATGTTGTGAAGATGCTACAATTGTACAGATCACTTGCTAGTTTTGCTAAGTTATGAGTTTCTAGCTTTGTTTGAATTAAATTATACCCTTGCCTAGGCGTAGTAGCTTGTTAATTGTTGGGGATCGCAACCCTCGTTACTGCCTCTACTGCTGTGATAATTGTTAGGTGCCTTCACCATGTCGAGGTTAGCCCCGATGGAGGGGCGGTGATGGTTCAAGTTATACATGTGTATAATTTTTGGTGTTAATCTTTAGAAAGACAGCTCAAATTTAGGTTTATATTGATTACACATCTTAAAAATTTAGAATAATAATGCAGACTGATGCTTTGACACTCGGCAGCCATTGATGGTTACAGCATGGACGTGCTATGCTCTATCGGCAATTGGCGGAACTTGTCACTAGCCCCTGTCGTTCAACTGTCCCGGTACTGCTGTGCGCTAGGCTATGTTGCACACATTTATTTATTTGTAATACCAAGTGTCTGCGGCGTTGTGCTAGTTAAAAAAGGTTACTTATGATTTTTGAACATTTTTTCCATACAGATAGTTTTGTCACACCACACACGCAAAACTAGTGAGCACGTATATTTTTGCTATGTTGTATATCTGAAGACAGCGTGTCGAAAACTCTGTTGTGAATGTGTAATTCTAACTGTTGTGAAACACGTGGTTAGAATCCTGGACAATGTTATATATTTCAATTCTATTTAAAGGTAAGTAAATGTTTTTAATGGAATTTACTGCATGTATTGCAAAATATGTTAGCCCTGTTCATATTTTACATGCACTGTAATAAGTAATGTTTCAATGTACAATTTTAGTTAAGACCAGGGGCATGAAATGGCCATTCATTTTATTAGTACGTTCTGCTGAAATTCTGGACTGAACTGAAATCTGATTAAAGCCAACAATGGATGAATTTTAAGTGAGCACGGAATGACAAGTATTAACACAAAAATTTTCAATTTGGATTGATATGTAAACTTGGACTCGTCGTTAAATAGTTTTTATGACAAAATTGTAAACTAGTAGGCTTAAATAATGATAAACTGTGACATTTAATTATGATGTAATTTCTTTGGAATTTATTTGCATTGCCTGTTATATTTAGTAGAAAACTGTTAACCCTTTCATCTCACGTGTCGGACCGCATCCGACATAGCAATATTACAGAAGAGGTTGTATGTCTGACCTAGTCCGACACGTTTTTGCAGCCCGATAAACTCGCAAGTCGGACGGGATCCGACATCGCTAGCAAGCGTAGGCTGCGCTCTATGGCGTAGTCGTTGAAACTCTGTGCCGATAGTTCACCTCGTCGGCACTAGAGTGCTACTAAAAGTCGATCGCACTTCGATATATTTAGTTGTGTTTACTGACGCTCACGAAAACTGTATTTTCACGAACAAAAACAGTGTTCTGCTATATTGTTGACACATTTTCGTTTATAGAATAATGGTACACCTGTTTTGTTTTTATAACGGACTTTCATATTTATTTTTAAGTGGCGTTTCATTGTCAACTATTATTATTTATGAATATGTCACAAATAAAATTCGTTTTTTCGTGTTTCGGTGATCGTAGAAAAATGTGACGTAAATAATTTTTTATATTTTGTTTGTTGAACGTTTTCGTACAAATATTGTGCTAAATTAGTGCTAACTAGGGCTAGTACTGTCACGAGTTCGAGTCGTGGAAGAAAGCGTGTATTGGAGGAAGAATTTTATACAGATGACGATTCTGATAGCAGTGTGAACAGTTCAAACATTCTCCCGACTCAAGAAAACGTAAGTGATTCAGACGAGTCTGAAAATGATGACAGTCTTCCAAGGCATCATACTACACCTGCAATACCTGGTAACAGCTGGATGTCATACGAATATCAGCCAGATTTTGTGCAGTTCCCCTACACAAAAACATCAGGTTACCAAGAACCAGTAAGTGTTATTGACTTTTTTCGGTTGTTTTTTTTCTGACGATTTCCTGCAAGAAATTGTTCTTGAGACTAATATATATGCACATGAAAAGATAGCAGCGAAACAGCCCATGCCACCAAGGTCAGTATGGCATTCATGGCAAGATACTACACTGTCAGAAATGAAAGCTTTTTTTGGTGTTATCCTGAACATGGCACTGAATCCAAAACCTTCATTACAGGACTTTTTTTCTGTAAAGTGGATTTTGAAACAGAGTTTTTACTCGGATGTGTTTTCTCGAAATCGTTTCATGCAGTTATTTTGGGCACTTCATGTTTCCCCACCAAACCCAGATGCCAGGAACAGGTCAAGGTCTGACAAGTGAAAAACATTGTCCAGTACCTCCAGTGTAAATTTATGGAGTATTTTGTGCCAGCTTTTGAAGTAAGTGTTGATGAAAGTACAGTTGCTTTTAAAGGGAGAATCAGCTTCAAATGCTACAATCAGCTAAAACCTAAGAAATGGGGTTTGAAAGTATTTGTTTTAGCTGATTCAAGGTCAGGTTACATATACTGTTTTGAGCCATATTATAGAGCATTCACTACGGCAAATCTCACTAGACCAGATCTGCCATTCACGACCAGAATTGTAGGAAAGTTAGCTGCCAATAATCCTGGTTGTGGTTTTCATGTCTTCACTTATCGGTACTACACCAGTCTTCCATTGGCTCTATAAAGTTGAAGAAGCTCAATATGCATCTCACCGGTACCGTCATGGGTAATCGTCAAGGTCTGCCAATCCAAGTAAAGAAACAGAACTTGAAGCTCAAGAAACATGAAGTGCAAGCTTTCCGCCACACAGATGACGTACTTGTCCTTGCATGGCTTGACAAGAGAAATGTTGTCATGCTCAGCACACTGCACAATACCGCCACCCAACAAATTGAAAGAAGGCTGAAGCACAATGTTGTTGAAGAGGTGATGAAGCCAACCATCATATGTCAATACAACAACTTCATGGGGTGTGTGGACACAGCTGATCACTTTGTCGCAAGCTACAAGTTTATGCGCAAGTCGGTCAAATGGTGGAGAAAGCTATTCTTCTGGCTGTTTGAGGTTGCTATTGTGAATAGCTTTCTGCTCTACAATATGCACCTTCAAAATGAAAGCAGGCCCACCATCTCACACAAGAAGTTCAGAGAGACACTGATAGAGGAGCTGGTAGGTGATGTGAGGAATCAAGGGAGCAGGAAGCGCAAACGCCCATCCTCATCTGACAAAGAAGAAAGGCTCAATGGTCGTCCCCATTTCATTGCAGCCCATCCCAACAAGAGTACCAAAGATTGTGCAGTCTGCAGCAACAGGAAAGTTCCCGGAGGAAGAAGAGAAACACTTTACTTTTGTAAAACGTGTTCACGTCTGCCTGGACTTCACTCTGGAGATAAGTTTTGGGGGTAGGCAGGGTATTAGAATTTTGAGTGGTAAGGGTTAAATTTTGCTATCACACACTATGTAATTCAGTAAAAAAATTTTCAGAATGCAATTTTGGCACAAGTCTTGTTTTTGCGGGAATCTGTCAACGGCGACCTGGAAACGTGGAAAAGTCGGGGAAATTTTTGAAAATTCTGGAAGTTACTAAAGTTGTAGAATTACTTGCGAATTGTTAGGTATTTCTGTGAGTTTTGCTGGTTATACTCAGGCTGTAAGCTTGGTTGCCTTTATTTTAATTTGAGTTTGCAAGAACTAAATTTGATAAACAAGCCTAATCTGAATCAGCAGGTACCTGTTTACATGTAGCTTCAAAATATTCCATACTACTTGTTACAGAATTGTGATTGCCAGTGTGTGATAGACCTCAGTCTGAATATTCTTAGGATTTGTAAAATGTGTTCAATTTAATCTTTATTTAATGCATATTTTGTACCAATCTAGATCAATAGTGACAAAAAAATTAGTGCTGAAGATATCATTTCTACCATCAATATGTTTTAGTAGAGCAATATCCAATATTTTTTAATACAGTAAAGCATTGCTTATCTGACATAAAAGGTAGAACATTAGAGATTTAAAGTAAAAATCTATTAAAAGCCTATGTCCAGTTTTACAACAAAGCAACAGATATTGGTCAGGAGTCACACATGCTAGCAACATACGTGTCTTGCCAATTGATGAGTTTATTTCTGTTATGGGGCGTAGCATAATACGGAACATTGGATAAACTAAAGTCAGGCAAACAAAACAGTAGGTATTTACTGTAATTACAAATTTTGAAAGGATAGTACAGTAGACATCAATTATAGAACATGTTCAGGTATATCGCAGTAATTTCATGCCCCGTAATGTGTAACTGAAGGAATAGTCACACCCGGTATACTTTAGAATATCTTTCCTGCCTGTGTCATGTCCTCCAACATTAGTGTTGTAAGGGTTTCTACTGTATTTGTACATTAACTTTTACCAGCGGCTCTACTCTTGTACAATTTGTCCCTCGAAAAGGCGCCACACTTGAAATTGGAAGTTGACATAGTACACCTCGGTTCATTCATACTTGCGTTGGCGGCTTCTAAATCGGGCATTCGGCCCTCTTTATGTTCCTGTAGTATGTCTTGGTTTGGGCCTTCAACCCTCACCGTCACACTTGCGTTGACAGCTTCTAAATGCTGGAACTGAAAATAAAAATTTTAAAAATTCAATAAAATTTTTTAATACGAATATTTTTTATTCTTTACTTTTATTAACATAACATTGTAGCTTGCAATGTCTTTACCCACTGAGATTTTTTTGAGTTTGGTATATCAGTTGGTTTTAAAGTAGTCCTTAAAATGGAAACATGCAAAATATGTCTTTAACAAGTCATTACGCGAAATCTATGAGATAAAATAATTTTATAAGAACCAAATTTAGTCACATTTTGTGTCTAAAATAATAAAAAAAATGTCTGGTACTAATAAAAAAATTAAAATTCGGTACTGAAAATTGTGGTACACCGCACTTTTAATGTGATTTTGCTGTAACTACATGCTACTAAGTTTATTTTCATGGTTAATTGAAATTGGAATGAAAATCCCTGGGATGTGTTCTTTCAAAGATTGCTGGCTCAATGAAGAAAACGCAAAACTTTCAAAGTTGCTGCGTCCTGTTGGTGACAAGTACAAGGCATTTTGTACGTTCTGTAAATCTAAGTTTTATGTAGGAGACAGGGGTTTGCGATCCATGAAGGTTCATGAAGCATGGAAAAAACCTGTGGAGCTGTCTTCTGTCATTTCGTAAAGTAAGCAATCAACACTAAATTTCCAAAATATTTACTAGTTAAAACAACTGGAACAGGAAAGAGAAGCTTCGCTGTTCACTTCAAGTAGAACGTGGACCATTCTTTCTAGTGATGTCACTAATGTAATCTGTAAATCCTACAAATTCAAGCAAGTAACCACACTTTGCAAGTTCTTTAAATAAATATTGTTTTGATGATATTTTGTGGAAAGTAGAAATGTTGTGGGCTTATAATAAGGTAGTGACACATACATACATCTGACAGGTTCGTGCGCTCCTAGTGATCTATTCCCTGTAATGTTTCCAGGCAGTATCATAACAGAAATTCAAGATGCTAAAAGATAAAATTGGATATGTGACAACTTTTGGCCTTGGTTCGATTTTTCCAAAAAAAAAAAAACTCTCGAATACCGTAGAGGCATTCGTGTTTTGCCGGTTTGCTTGATGAGAGTCAGAATCGTATTGCCCAAAAAGGATAAATACATAATTGTACGTTATTGGGATGCTATTTTAGTTCTGTGTTTCTGAGTCGTGCCACTGCGGCTGATCTCTTTGATTCCTTCATGTCAGGAATTCAGGATTTAGGATTGCCCCTGAAAAATGTTTTGCAGATTGCCCTAGATTGACCAAACGTGAACCTCATATTTTTTAAAGACTTCAACCACATTATGAAAAAATCTGAAGAAAACAAAGAGGAAAAGGGATTGGTTGTTGGAACTTGCTCACTTCATTCAGTTCATGGGGCTTACAAGACTGCCCACAATAAATGTGATGGGCAGATAAATACCTTCTTGCCTTCACTGTACTATTTGTTTAAAAACTTTCCATCCCGAAGAGCTGATTTTAGGAAGTCAAGTGGGTCCACTGTGTTTTGTTCTATCAGATGGGTGGAAAACTCCAAAGTTTTGGATAGGGGCTTAAGGATGATTCCATATTTGAAGAACTTCATAGCTTGTGGAGAGTCTCAGGGCCGTATCTATAAACTGCTTTTGAAAGCGATGTTAGCATTCATTCACCTGGCAGTTTTTCAACTACTCGCAACCTATAAACTACTTTTGGGAGCTTGCCAGCTGAAAGTGCTTCCACATCTACTTTAAGTGTAAATATGGCAACAGCACCATTTTTCTTCCTTTGGATAATACGCAGAATGAGTATGGGTATGCACCTACTATTGTCAATCATCTTTGCTGATGTTTCACCACATTTCACGTTTGTTGTTCATGTCTGAAATGATGTTATCTTAGGATTTAGGTTAGGTATGTAAGAAATGTTTTTTGTGAAGGTTAAATACGGTTAAAGTAGTATTTGTGAGTGAACTTTTCAATTAGCATAATATTGTGTTTGCATGGAGAACAGTATAGTTTTTACAAATGTTAAAAAACAATGTTTGTGTTATTCCATAAAGAAATACATAAAACTGAAAATAAAAATCCAACTGTGGAATAACCTGTTACACTAGTCACTAGACGAAAGTATGAGAACATTTTTAATTTATTTTACAGCTGATGTAATTATCAGATGAAAATAACAAAAATATTCACATAATGTGTACATACAGACAACGTTTTCGTTAACAGGTGCTTACAGTCATTTTCTCACATTGGTGGTGTTATTTATACACAAAATTTTCTCTTTTTTTTTTTCAAAACAAAGGTACAAAAATTGCCGACACATGTATGTGCAGGAACAATTTTGTTTTGTGTAAAGTCCTATCTTGTAGCAAACCCTCCATGGTAATTGCATACACTTTTAAACGGATCTGTTGTACTTAACAGTGTATTCTATTTATAGAAAACTTCATATACGTAATTCCTAAACTTGTTCCAATGAACAAAATTTTTAAAGTGATGTATTTACTTATGTGACAGGTATCATTTGACAGGTTATTCCAGAAAAGACCATCGCCATTGTTATAAACATGCAGTGAAAACACCTGAACAGGCTTTTGAATCACTGTCTGACCACATTCACCTGAAAGTGGATGGCTCTTCAATTCCAGGTAGTATACCAAGCAACAAATGATGTTTATAGTGTTTGTTTCGTACGGAACAGACTTTCAGTGATTGGATAACAACCGAAAACCATTTATAGATACGGCCCTAAATGAACAGATACAGAGAGATGATTTCCTGAAAGACAAACTTCTTGAAGCCAAACTAACCTTCTTGCAATCAGTGGTAAAAGAAGTAGAGCCGTACTTAACAAGCTTTCAGAGCGATAATCCAATGTTGCCATTTGTTTATAAGGAGTAGTATTCTGTAGCACGTAGCATTACAGGTCAGTTTGTGAAAAGAGGTGTAATGTAAAGAACATAAAACAAATACAAACTATTGATGTGAAAAAAAACTTGACACCACCACAAAATGTGGATATAGAGTTTGGTGCAAAAAAACAATTGCAAGAATATAAAAGAAGTTTAAGTGCAACAATTTAGGAGAAATTTTAGAGGCTTTTTCTTGAAATGTACCTGAAATTGATAGGAGCAAAGTCTTAATTACAATAGGAGGTGCTTGCGTTCACCAGCAGCAATGATAAATTATACATTAAAGGTGTAATATGTCAATTGTCTTTGATGAACTCACTCAGGGTGGCCACCCGCTAGGAATTTCAGGAAAGTTGGAAATATGCGTGAATTTTTAACGCCGGGAAACATCCTTGAATGCTGCATGAATTCCTGGTGATTACCAGGAAAAAATGGACCAGGATGAATGTGGAATAATTTTGGTCTTATGGTGAACTGTTTATAGTAAAGTGTCGTTGGTATGGGAACAATTTTTTACAAACGGAAATTAATTAAAATATACCAAGTTAAAATTACAAAAAAATTGTGCAATGTTTATGCCGTGTTTCATAGTGTGTCTTTGATTTGAGATCTATTGCTACGCAAATCTGTCTATTTTCTGCTCGAAAGCGAGTTTCGAGATAATCGAATTGACGATAAAATGGCTGTTATTTAGGTTAAATGAAGCAATGTGTTTATGTGTTATGGTTTTGCATGCTTCCCGTTAATTACTCTTCATAGTATGCAGTGACAAAATTAATATTTTATCTTTTATCACTGCAAAATGAAATACGAACGAAGACTTTTCTGTTTGTAATGACGATGAGATGTATAATTTGCCAGAATCGTCTCGGGAAAACGACACACAGGCATGAGAGTTTCTTCGCGCATCGCATAAAATACGAGAAACAATGGCATGCAGCTTAAATATTATCAGCGGCAAGAAATAGTGAAAACGACTAGGGTAAAGTTGTTGCATATTAACTTCAGTAAGAAATATATAACTCCAAAACACGAAAGAACACATTCAAGGTTATTATTGCCATGCTCCATATCCTAGTTTTGGGATCAAACGGAGTGCACAGAAATAAAATAAAAATTCTAAGTTATTCTCTGTCCAGTTTTAGTACTTTGAAAATATTAATACTGGTGCTATTTCCTAAAATATAATGTAAAAAATGTATCTCACAGTTATCGTGGGAAACATTGAAAGGTCAACGTAGCTTAAATAATTGCATTTTTTTTCCCTACTAAAGATCTCTATTTTACAGCTGAAATAAACAACATAGTGTTTGTGTTCTAATGATAATTTTTTTAATTCATAGGCCTACATGTGTATCTTCCATTACGTTATTTGTGTGTTGTATTGTCATACAAAAACCATCAAATGTTTTAATGATTTCCAGCTGTCAAATTTAACCTCTTTGGTTTGTAGTAAAATGTATGATTTCGTAGTATTGTGGTCTGACGTGTAACTTAAATGCGTGTGTAGGTATGTAGTTACGTAGTGGTATTTTGGGGAGCGTCTACAGTAAGTGATTAGATCCCACAATAGTATTTAAAAATATGTATTCCTACAGTTTAGTTATTTAGATGATTCCTTGAAAAACGAAAATTAATTTTAACATTCAGATTTGGTGGCCAGTCTGTCACTTCAAATAATCCTATCCTGAACATTGAGGCAGATCTCATAAAATATATCTTGCCAACTGCTAACAACCCATTGTTCAAGAAAAATTGAAGGTGTTTGATTTTTTTCACACAGGCCGGACTCTTTCCTACATAACATTCTGAAAGATGCAAAAGTATTTGTAATTTTGCACAATGATAGATACATTGTTTCCTGGCAGTAGCGCAATTGAGAGAGAATTTTCAGTAAACGAAGAGTGTTTGGTTGGGAATTTGAATGAGCACTCTCTTATTTCCGAGCATAGTGTTTATTCAGCTGTGCAAGCAGTGGATGGGATAAAAAATATTGATATATGCAGTGGAATTCTGAAAGCAACAAGGCCCGCAAGTTTCAAGAGAAAAGAAACCATTGAACAAAATAAAGTAAAGGAAAACTATGAGGCTGGCAAGTTTAAAACTACCATAGAAACATTTGTAAAATCAGAAATAAGAGATAACTTCTCTTACAGGCAGAGGAAGAAGCTTCTGCGCTCCAAAAAGAAGTTGATATGGCAAATAAAAAGCTGAAGAACATGACAATTCATTCATAATTTTCGATGTTTTGATCTATGCAGTGTATTAGTGATGTGTGTATAAGCCTAGTTTAAATACTTATCAACCCTCCAAATAATTCAAAGAAATCTCAAATCAGTAAAATTCTGTGCATCCATTTTGGGTAAGTCGATGTGATCAGTTTTATGTGCATGGTATAATATAAATGTTTTCTCTTACCAGCATGATTTTATACATTATAACAATGGCTATGCATTAAAAGTTTATGCATTTTAATTTTATTATACGACGTGTTGCGTAAAACAATAGCTTTATAACAGGTTTGCTCAGGCTTTCAAGTAGAAGACTATCCAAGTATTCTTGTAAATGAGAAATTTTAACCATTTTTGACTATGTTCATAGTCATGTTCATAATAATGTCATGGAAATGTCAAGAAAAAGGCACTAAATTGTGGATTGTGGCATTTGCGTAGGTATGTTAGCGAATTAACTTCCTTGAACTGTGGGAGAATGATTGCCTGGGTGTTCTACACACACACACATTCACGTGTGCAGGTGCATGTGCACACAGAGAAAGAGAGGGGAGGAAACTGGTAAGTAAAGTCAGTTTTTTTTGGCTAAGTAAGTGTTTTTGAGGAAATTTGAAAAATGGTTACTAAAGTCGTATTTTCTGCAGAAAATATTTTGTATTAAACAATTTCACTTTGGTTTTTATCTAAGAGGATGAGTTTTTCAACAAGTATATTAAGTACTGATATGAAAAACCTATCAACGGTCAGTGAAGCCTGTATGCGTGATTTTAAGTTCTCTATGATCTTAACAGCAAAATGGTAGCACTAAAGTCTCCAGCACAATGATTTAATCAATGAGCAAACTGTACAATAGGACAAATTGTTGTGCTTGGACTTGCGTAAAGATAAAATAGTGATGAATTTTATGTTACTTTTGTTGCAGATGCAGTCAGTTCAACGGGTGGATATTTATATACATACACTCATACACACAATGATTATTTAGAATTTTTAATCTAAACCATGGGGGAGTTTAGTTTTCAACCAGATTAGCTGAAAGGGACCAATAAAAATGGTTATCGTATTTCACAGTGGGAGTACAAAGAAAATTATGCAGAAATGTTTTGTTTGGTGTCTTCAAAGATTTTTTCAATATCACATGTGGTTTTCAAGCAGTTGAACATGTAGCAAATCGGAAAACTAAAGAACAGTGTAGACTTCAACTTTCAGCATCAGTGCTTCATTTTGCTACAGCATTATCAAGTACTAATAGTAATGGTTTGTTGAGTGTAACAGGAACTAGAGTATTCGGTTTTATGTTGGGACAAGTGCTTCAAGAGCAGAACTTATTTGGGTTCTGAAAGCTGTTTCTACAGGGTGTAGCAACATGCGAAAACATCATTTAAACTTTTAAAGTTGTGTTTCGTTCTTATGTTTAAAAGATTGCTTTCTCTCTCTAGTGGACCAAGGCACAATGTTTGACAACAGATGCTCTTGCTCCGTATTTCATAAAAATTTGCTAGAAGATATGGATGGGGAGTATTTCACTTTATGTTGAGATTGAACAACCAATGATTCTTCCATAAACGAACTACAAATTGTGGGGTCAAAATCAGAAGAAAATGTGAGAACCGTTACACATCTGCAAAAATTTTATTTGGGGAAAGGAAGAGCCAGTGATGTTTGTTCAAAAATAAGCAAAGCATTGGATAGTGCTTGACTCCATCGTACAGTTATTGTGCTAATGAACAATTTTCTTGTTCTGGCATAAAGGATAGTAATAGATGAAATAGGCTCTTGTTACATTAATGTAATTCACAATACTTTTGCCGTGGTGTTTTAAAGTTTGTGTATGATGCTTCTAATCCCATCTTTCTTGTTCATGATTTTTTATGGACAGCTCTTTAAGAGAATTTTACAGAAGTTCAGTCAGATGTTAATGTACCTCATCACTATTTCATCAAACATGTTCCATGAACATGGTTGTCCTTGGAGAGTGGAGGTAAAAGACCTACTGAACAGTGGCCTTCTGTTATTAAGGTGAGAGGGTTTTAAGGCCCTTTAACAGTGTGGTCTTAAGAGCAGATGAGGGTGAAATGAGGTGGAGGAGGAACACAACAGTCATGCCTGAGCCGGGATTCAAACCCAGGACCTCTC
Source organism: Medauroidea extradentata (assembly GCA_003012365.1). Lineage (NCBI taxonomy): Eukaryota > Metazoa > Arthropoda > Insecta > Phasmatodea > Phasmatidae > Medauroidea > Medauroidea extradentata. The sequence continues at coordinate 15,405 of PNEQ01078615.1, read as the reverse complement.
AAACTGTAGGCTGGCTCCTAACCGACAATACTACAAAGGCCGGCACTGTTAATAAGAATATTTACATTCTTTAATAGGAAAGAAGATAAATGAAGTCGTTCAAGTGCTAGAATATTGTGCGTTTCTTGAAAGACAAAAATAGCTGAAATGTTTGTTTGTAGAAAAGCTTCTTTACTTATTTATTTTAATAGGTTTTTCAAAAGTGAATACGTACATAAGTTTGTATTTGGCCAGTTTTTTCTAATTTCAGTCATTAGTCAGTTTTTTTTTGTTAGTCAGTAGACACACACACATTATCTGCTTGTACCTGTGCCTTTCAAAATTATATGTGGCCGAAAATTTGTGACAGTACTACTTAAACCTCTTTGCATCGTGTGCTATCATCTGAGTAAAACATGTTGAAACTCCCTTTACAATTTCACAATACTCTTTCATGCGCCTTGCTGAAAACCACACAAAGACCTGTGCATGAACAAACTGCAGCTCTCCAGACTACTGCGGGGAGAGGCGGGAAAACGTATGTGGCAATGTGAACCTCTGCTGTACAAAGATAAACTGAAGTAACAGAGAAAAATTATAAGTAATTTTACTTATATTTATAATACTCATGAAATTAGTGTTTCATCATAACATGTATTTATTTAAGTGCAGGCATATTCAGCTGAGAAAATTTAGGTTTTTTGACGTTAATTTATGTGTCTTACATTTGTCTTCAGAATAAGTATTATTAGCAAAGCATTGCAAATTGAAAACTCTACTTAATCATACCTGAAAAAAGTTTAATAGTTAAAAAAAGCTTTCTGAAAATTGTGTGGATAAGAAAATAGTTAATATGAATTTAAAGGAAAAAACTAAAACCGTAGATAGTTCCCATCTGAATTATCAGTGTGCTCAAAATATATAAGCTATAATTTGATTGTGAATCATTAAATAAATCAACAATCAAAGTGAACCCAAAAATGAAATTTCACTCAATGAATGTTTTGGAGCTACCAAAAGCAAACAGTGATAGACAGTGACTTCTAAAAATAAGGCTCACAAAGTCCAGTTTTGATATTTTTATTTATAGAACCAAGACTTTTATTTAATTTTCAATGTTGAACTTTTAAATCCAGTGTACATGGTCTACAACTAAATTGTGTTGTAATTATCAAGTATTATATTTTAAAATAATTTAGTAAACATAAGTGGGAAAATGAAAATGCAGACATCAGAATGCATGCATTATAGTAAAGATTTAAGTTATTTGGTTAGTAGTGTTATATGTAGTTAACATTTATATGAATATATATTTGATTGATTGTAGGTCTTATGATACTAGGATTAGGAGAGAAACAAAAATTAAGGAAGCAGTTTGGGAGAAAAAAGAAGGAAGAAACACGAAGAAGCAGATTGTAAACTACCATTTGCTTGTTAAGGAGTATGGAAAGGTACGATATCGAGCAGATGACTGCAGTGTAGTGATTTGGCAGTCTCAGTGTCTTCTGGTAATTTTTTTTATTTGCAAGTGCTATATGTGTATGTGTAACGTGGCTAACGTCCATGTAAGGTTTGTTGTGTCTCACACATCTGAGTTAGTTTCCACTTACCAACGTTCCACACTATCATCTCTAGTACACATTACACAACCACATACATTTACCTTCACACCATCATTACAGTACACCAGGGACCGAATCGCCGTCATCACCGCAGTTACAGTAGTTTGTAGCAAATATGTGCACAATCATCAAGTATTATTAAATTCGTTTAAATCAACAGAGCTTTTAATTTCCGTATTCGGACTGGGTCTGAACCCAGTACTTAAAGTGTCTTTCAGTGTCGAAGAGGCGTGGCCCTGGCCTAAACAGGGGTTAAGTGTGTATTTGTAAGCATACATATCCAGGCTCAAGATCACCCAACATCAGTGACGCTGCTTGGAGGCAGCCACATGGTCGTCGGCTACATGACCTGAAAAAGACGTCTCGTGCTCGCATTTCGCCATGCGGAACTGGTGCCTATGTGTATTCTTAACCTTCCCCTGAACACAGTCTCTCTTCATTTTGCCCCCACGCTTCTCAGTCACGTTATATGGCACATCAGCTTGTGTGGCAAAATTCCTGCAAACTGTTAGTTTTCCTTTGTCATTCCTATGCTCTACATTACATCACTTGTTCATCAGCTACTTGGCCTGTGTTTTGTCGCATCACTCTAACGCCCTTCTAAGAAGTCTCTATTATGGTCATCGTCTTTGTTACTTCATTTTATTATTTAGAGTCTATGTTTTATTCACGTGCCTTGTATTAGTGTTATTCTTGTGTGGGGAAGTAGTTTCTTATGTTGTTACGTCTTACAATATACATCACTACATAGTCGGCATGAACACGCAATTTCAAATCACAGTATTTTTCGTTGGCTGCTGTTTCAAGTAATCTATAAATTATTTTAGCTGAGACTGGCCCATTTTCTTGTTTCAGATTTGTTAATGGCAAATGTATACTCCAGTACACGTCAAATATGATTTCATAACTTCATTGTGAATGCAGCACATTCATTCAGTGCTTTTAAAGTCTAGCACTGTCCATAAATAAATACGCCAATTTTCCTGGTCTTCACCAGAGTTCCATAGATGTATGCCAGCCTATTTGATAAACAATATTTTTTAATGGTTTTGGTGTATAAATTTTATGTTAGTTTGAGATATTTGTAATAATGCTGATGCGGGCACTGTGTCATATAATAGTTGAGTAAGATTAAATTTCTGTGTGTATTTTGAATCAGTACTATCTGAGAAATAAACTCCTTTTTTAACACTTAAAAACAAAATTGTGTCAAACAATTATAATTTCAAATTGTTAAACCCAATAATTTAGTGGTGGAAACATTTAATTTAAAATAAATGGATGTATAAACTTCAGGTAGTACATACGATGAAGCTACCAAAAATGGAATGATGTTTGATAGTTGAAAATCTTAAAACTGTTAAAATAAAAAGGATTAAATTAGTTATTGTTTGATCAAAATTTGTACCTAAATGTTTTGGCTCTTAATGACTTCCCAACAGCGAAATTACCATATACAGAGCTAGTACCCTAGTTTCGCAAAGTATATTGTAACAGTAGGCTGAAATGAAAGTCAAGAAAAATTAGCTTACACCAACATGAAGGTTCAAGGTTTTCTTCCCCGAACGCACTCAAGTGATTTTTGAGATAGGCCTACGACTACAAGTAGATTTCTGAAGAATTGATGTATCGCTGAGGAGGTAGGCAACATAACTTCCCCATGCCATGTGTAAGAAAGTAACGGTTTATTTCAGGAAGGACAAGCACTGTAAATAAGGAAGGGTGAAATCTGATTAACAGAAAAGAGTCTGAACTGACCCAGAATACGAGATGATGTTACCTTAATGTAAAATGATGAGACACCACACTCTTTCATTATGAATAAAAGCTCCTACAAATGTACTAAAAACACCAATAGCGATCTAGTAGCATTAATAGCCGGTTTCACCAACATTCATCATACTCACCATGATAGCAGTTCAGGTTGATTGTAACTGAAATATTGGTTATTCATTATTTCTCTTTAACACAACATGCTAATTTTTAACTAACAGTTCATCAAGGCTTTAGGCTACATACATCTTGGCAACAAAGTTAGTTTGAGGCAACTTCAATATTGTGTAGATTTAAAGTATTACATCAATCTAATATGTATATTCAAGGAAAAAACAAAAGCTTTTGTCAAATGTCCCATTCGAGGAAAGGAATACACAAGTTATTTTATTTTTTTAATTAAAATAAATATTTAAAAAATGATGTGATGCATGTGGATACTTGAGTCCTCTATAAACCTGAGGCTAGTTAAGAACAAACTCTCAGAGAATATTAAGTTAATATGACCTACTTAAGAAAGAAACTTTAGAAAAAGTGTTGTAAAAATATTAAATAAAGAGGTTTTACATTTCCAATTAACAATAAACACCATGAAGACTTAATCAGCTCAGCTGACTAACAGGACTGTTTACCCCTCACCAAAAACCAGTAGGTTCTTTAATTGCAAAATAATTTCTACGCTCTTTCCTGTCCTTTTTATATTTTGTAGCCTTAAACAGATGAGTATATGCTAAATGCGTCCATACACTTTTATTAGAACGAAAGATAACAACTGAATTTTTTTAGTAATATATATACTGTTCACAGAATAGTGTAAATTTTTAAGAGCAGCATAACTTCATGGAGAGCAACACCAAAACTGATTAATCTACAACAACCGAACAACAAAACTTCTTATAACTGTGTAGGCCTACTGTAAATATGACTGCATATAAGAGTAACTTATCAAATCATGTAATTCAATTTAAAAAATGGCAAACAAATATTTAAAAGGAGGGTTATCTTGGAAACGGAGGTACACTGATTATTACACACGCACTCCAAAACTGATTAATCCACAACAACCGAACGAGACTTCTTATTTCTAGAGGCAGTGATTTTTAGTGAAAAGAATTATGAAACATTTGGTTTCAATGCCTCATGTTCACATCTGCAGCTCTGGTGCTTTCGTGTAGAGACGTCACTCATTTGACTGTGCCAATGAGAACATCGTCACTGTGAAGCCACATGTCTGTGATTTGCGGGTAGAACACAAATGTGTTGAGAGTTAAAAACAGGCAATCACTGACCATGAAGCAGAGCTACAGATGTGCACACGAGACACTGAAAGAAAATATTGCATAATTATTTTCACCAAAAATAATTGCCTGTACTTATTACTATGTTGGCCTACTGTAAATATCACTGTACATATGAGTGGAACATATCAAAACATACAATTTACTTTTCAAAAAGAGGAAACTAATATTTAATAGCAGACTTGTTATGGAAAATGTGGTACACTGTTTATTACACGTAAACTAAGTTCATGTGAAATCGCAGAAATTACATTTTAGTTACAAATGTGTAATCCAGTTCCAAAATTCATCTTGTCTATCACAAAGGAAAAATGAGTTCTGAACAGGTTTGTGTAGCTTTTAAACGTGTGCTAAAGTTGACGTGATGATAGTTTCCAAAACTCACCTTATTCAATAACAGATACACTTTGAAAAACTACTTTGGCCATGTCACAAATGGGCTGGCAAATCAGTTTTTCGCGATTTGCTCAGTTTTGGTGAAAGTGGACAAGGGGAGTTTTGGAACTGGACCACTCAATTTTAAACTGCAGTTTTTGAATAACAGACTATACAGTAGAATTTTTTTCTAATTAAATAGTTAAATACACTTACTAATTCAGTCTGTAATTTTTGCTCTTTTTCATCAGTCAACAGTGCCAAAACAACAGATTCGCCAGTGAAAAACCTTGCAACTTATTGAAACTGTCAACATTACACTGATTCAGATTTAGTGTGTTTCGAACGTTTGTTTTACTATGTTTTGATGTTTGCGCGTAGAAACACATCTTGTGTAATCAATTTTTTTATTCTCTTAGGATGTAGAGCAAAGCTTAGGACAAAAGCTCAATTTAGGAAACTTTTTGTTAAGGATACAGTTTGTCTTTGTCACTGCAGATTCAGACAGCACAGTGATGTCAGAGGATCATGTGCAGCTAATATCATTTGTTATGACACAGGTTGTGAAAACGCAAATGTTTTCAGACATTTAGGATGTGTTGTTAATTGGAATCAGGACTCTCTTCCGAGCTGTTTAGCGCATACGATTAGAAATAGAAAATTATTTGCACAGCCTGTAGATACATCATCTAAATGCTACGCTGTTCGAAAGAAATATGTCCTAAAAAGCCTGCCTGCCTGGAGCGATTATGCAAGTAAAAGATCAAGACACGCAGCAGCCATAAGAGTTATTGAGACTCGCGTGCTAGCGTCACATTGCCCCTATGTAAAAGGCGCTACATTGAAGCGCGGGTTTTCCATCATACCACTGTGAAGTATGCAACTGTAAGTGGTGACCCTTTTGTTTTAGTGAACCAAAGTTATCTGTAGCCTTCTATTGTAGTTGAATACAAATCACAGCATCAGTTTTTGTTATGAAAACTATGCGAAAATTAAGTTTTTTTTTTCTGTGTTGGAGTTATCGAATATACTATTCCCAATGTGCGTTACATTTTGAAGGTACTTATAATCTTTCTGTGAAGTGGGATTTATTTTCGTAGACAGGTACACCGAAAACACCTATAACAGTTTTAAAAATAAGTGTGAACTTCCAACCTACTATAGCGCAATACAATGGTGGCTAGTAGTTGAACTGCTCTACAGTAAGTTAGAAATATACGTTTAGTTGGGAAACTATCATTGTTTCCCATTGTACCTAAAAAAAATGCAATAAATATAAAATTGAAAGAGGATTCTAAAGAACTTTTAAAACATCACGCGCATTGGAAATACTATTTTCGATATCTGCAACATGGTTAATAACCTTTTTTTTTTCTCACAGCAGTATCATAAAATCTACTTATAAGCTCGATATTAAACTAATCAAGGTGTTATATTCAACTTCAGAAATGTTACATTTCTTTCCAGCAACAAAGTAATAGCGGCACCACTTAAAGAGGCCATGGTACATAATTCAACTATAAAATCATTCATCTATAACCTGTAGGTTTCTTGATGCCAATTTGTGAATATTAAACAATAGCAATCCTGGACAATAGTTTTAGCCAACGTTTTAAACAAAATTGTTTCCAGTGTTACCAACTTCTGAAGCACAATCTCTGACACTGTAATCTAATGCATTTAACTGCGGCGCAAGAGATCACTCGTAACAAATTAGTAATTTTGGATAAATATTTACTCGCAAAGATGGCAAATACCATTTTCGATGATTCTCATTAAGTATTTTATCCGTATTGGCTTCGAAAAAAGCGTAGAAATCAATTGATGTTTTCAGCGGCATCTATGTACCACGCACTCTTAAAGCACCATAGCCCTAGGTAGCTGGAGGATATGGCACTAGACACGTGCTCTGAGTAGCTCTTATCACTGCTTTGCGTCTGAGTCTAAGAGACACAAAACTGCTGTAGTCAGATGGTGCCCTTAAGATATTGAGATACATCAACCATTGGAAAATTATTTGCACTTAATCATTAATTATTTTCGAAAACAGTCAAGACGTACGTATCTACTATAAATGTGCAAACCTAGGCTGCATGCTTGTGTTGGTGAGGCACCAGGTGAGAGCAATTGAGTGCTAACCCAGATGATCTGCTACCAGGCCTGGCGGGGCTGCAGAGGCGCACCATATACACACGCTACTGTTGGTGACTGATTCACATGTTTGCCTTGGAGAGGGCACTCACCGCAACACTTTCCAACAGAGTTAACTTTATACCTTTCTTCTTATTATTTTTAAGGTACGTTGCTGAAAATTAGTGGCTAGTGACCAGTTTTAGGGAGTTGCTATGGTGAAAAATCAGCAACCTTTTTCTTACGGGTTTGCTATGAAAAAAAATTTAGACCATTTTACTCTCGGCGCTGTAAAACTAACAACAAGAGCGATTTTTTACGTACTTGGCGCATCGGCTGTGAAGGAGGGGCGCTTGTAACTGTTGTCCCTATCAAAATGCGTAAACATAAATGTCGCGGGGGGAAGCACTTGTCCCTGGTGGTCCACCTTCTTCCCTGGATCCGCCACTCATCTGCAGTGTTTATATTGGTTTTGCTCCTGGCTATACGCATCACAATTTTTATTGAAACCTTTATTTTTATAGAGCATATTGCGCAGAGATTTGTTCCTCCTGAGGAAGGCCATGGATACATCTGCACAATAAACTAATTCACAAGAATATGTTCTGTTCAGTTGTAGTGATTACGAGCAAGCTTAACTCGTTATGATCATGGTTTTATTAGCTTGTGTGTAAACACTCAAATATGCGCTGAATATGTTTAGGTCAAGAGTTGTTGTCAAATATCAGTGGCGGCTCGTGGGTTGTTGCCAGGAGGGGCACAATTTGCAGAGAACTATGTATGGTTGTGTACTAGTTGAATCTACAGCTGGTATGTAGATGTCGCATATTAATGAATGCTCAGAACATAATAAGTAGCTAGTATATATTTCATGGACATTGGTACATGGTGGCGCGTTCACAGGAGTGTACAATTATCAGCAGCTTGTGCCCTACCTGTCAACAACCCTCGAGCCACCACTGTCCAATATGTTTTCCGATGTAACCAAGGCCTAACACAATGTGTTGACGTAATAAATAAACAAGAATAATAATACAGTAAAACCCTGTTAAGACGTTTGTGTTGGCACAAGCAAAAATAATGCTTATTAACCAGGAAAACTTCTTAAAAGGGTCAAATTACACATGTACATACAGACAAGTGAAAAATTATTGTGCTTATTAAGCAAGAAACTTCTTATATGGGAGACTTCTTAAGAGTGTTTTACTGTAATTAATTGTATTTAAATATTTTTTACGTTAAATATGAATTCATATTAATTGAAATTCTGTATAATTTAGGTGTTCTAGTTTCTATATTTTTCACTAATACTATGTATTTTCTTGTTTAAGTAGTTTACCGATTAATTTATTGTTGCTTATTATATATAGTATGTTCCCAGGCCTTTATGATAGTTAGTAACTTGCATTAGGCCTACCCTTTCTTCATATTGCTGTTTAACTTTAATAGTTTTGTGTCTCCGAAAAGTTAATAATTTGTTCATGGCTGTAGCAGCTGGAGTAATTTAATTTTACAGGTAAAAAAGCCAAGGTATACTTAGAATAAATTGTAACTTATGACTTCATGCAAATCACATGTAGCTTCCCCCTAAACGACAACAAACTTAGTCCAAATCTAAATTAATTTTTGGTGGTAAAGTACCGTAAGTTAAGCCCTAACTGTGCTTTTCTATTTCCGGTTTGAAATGTGTCGATAAACATTTTCAATGCAATATATTGTGTCTTTTTTAGGCTTGTAAGACTTACTAAACTTATTTTTTATTCATACTGTGCAACTGACTTTGTAAAAAGAAATTGGGGTATCCATGCTAAATAAACTTTACTCGAAAAATGTCACAAATTTTTTATCTTGAGGTATGCTTTCTTAAGCTTTTCCTTACATAAAATTTGATCTTAAAACATTCTTTTATATACTTCTTCTACCAGGAAAACTGCTAAAATAGCACCATTTTGCACCTAGAAATGCACATTTTTGCGGGGGAGGACCCCCGCTTTAAGGTCGGGGATAGGTGAATCTTGGGGCCGGGCAATAGCTTACCCACACAAATACTCCACCACACGCCACTGGCACACATAGTACACATTCCTGTTACTATAGGCTGTATGTTTTAAATTAATATCAGCACTCAAGGGTTGTATGCACTAGACGTGATCTGCTGCAGTACATCACAACTACAATGCTATGTGTATTTTAACTTCAGAATCTAAGTAAGCTTCTAGTTGATGAAGCTATCATTTGGAATGAAGTTAGCTCTATCCGGCCGCCATACGGCAGCGCGCTACGGACAAGAAGGGCATGTGTCATTACCATATTTTTACCACATTTTTCACTATAAAAAAACTGATCATAAAACTGGGACATGTTACGCATTGTCGTTAATTTTATGCATACCTGTACATCTGTACTACATGAAAATAATTATTTTGAAGGGTGATATGTAGTAGCAAACTTTTTACACCCTCCGAAACACAAGAAGGGCACATTTTTAAAGTCCGCACTATGCAAAATATTAATTTTAAAAAACTGTGATATGTTACGCTTTGCCGTTAGTTATATGCATACCTGTACACCTGTACTACATAAAAATAATTGTTTGGAAGGATGATATGTCGTAGGAAACCTTTTAGGCCCTACGAAACAGAAATGTGCGCATTTTCGAAAGTGCGTGCTATGAAAAAAAAATTATATAAAAAAACTGTGACATGTTACACATTGACGTTAATTATGTACATACCTGTACATCTGTACTACATGAAAATAATTATTTTGAAGGTTGATATGTCGTTGGAAACCTTTTACCCCCTCCGAAACACAAGAAGAGTGCGTTTTTCAAAGTGCGCGCTATGAAAAGAAATTATTTTAAAAAAAGTGTGACGTATTACGTGTTGCCGTTAATTATATCCATACCTGTACATCTAGGCGTAAAAGGTTTCCTACGACATATCATCCTTCAAAATAATTTTCATACAGTACAGATGTACAGGTATGTATATAATTAATGGCAATGCGTAATATGTCAGTTTTTTTTAATAAATTTTTTTCATAGCGAAAAATTTAAAAATATGGTAATGACATATGCTCTTCCCTGTTCGGACGAAGAATATATGAGGTAATAGATGTGTGGTGAGCTGTGGCGTAATGAGAGGCGGGGGAAACGGGAGTACCTCAAGAAAACCCGCTGGCCAATAGCAACGTCTACCACAGCCCCTATTTAGAAAGCACACAAGTAAACTATTTACACCCGACGAATTTTAAGAAAGAATTCGCTTATAAATAATAGGAATTTTTCTTTTACATAAAGATTCCCAGTGAAAATTTGCGAACACCCAAAGATAATTTACTATACCACTTGCAGTAAACTTACTGTGTACCAAAAATCAAAATGCTACCCAAACAAAGTTCAGTTCGAGGTTAAGATTAAAAAAGAAAAAAAAACGAACGAAATACTGTGATAGTTAAGAAGAGAGAAGAAATTTATAGAATTAAAATTTATAAAATATGAAGTAGACATGTAGGAAGGAGTGGTCCCACTATGAGCGAATAAATACAATAGCGAGGTTACTGTATAGAAATGCACATTGAAGTTTTCATATATAGTTGAATAAATTATTTCAATAACAATGGATAAAAACTCAAATCAAAATAAACTGGCCAGTAAAATTAAGAGATAGTATGTCAAAGATGCTTCTTCAGTATTTGCAATTTAAAACAATTACACTGCAAAATAAATTTATGTACCTTAAAATATACCAAACCAAAATCTATTTTTAAGGTAAAAGAAAGTGGCTGATGTCGGTTGTGTACATTTATTGTGTAAATTTAATATTTTCGCTGCTGAACTAGTTGTCGTACCAGGCCACAGGCTAGGTGGAGTTGCACCTGGTCACGGCAGGTGTTCGCAGAGTGTGTCAGTGGCAGGTGTGCGCTGGTTGGCAAGGGCAGATGTGCGGTACTTGTGTGTGTGTGTGGGTGGGTGGGTGGCAGATCAGTGACGGTGGCAGGGCATGTGTGAACTTGACGCCGACATGTGACACCTGCCATACTGGCCATCTGCCAGTGCAGGACACATGGCTTCGCCGCCCCCTCCCTCTACTAGGGCATGAAGGAGGAGTCTGGAAGCAGTGGCCACGACGGACAGAACGAGAGAGACGTGGTGCTTCGGGACCCTTGATTCGTCCAGCGAGAAACGTAACGCGCATGTGCAACTATCCGGCCCTTTCTTTTACTTTGTTTCGCCATTTGGAACTGGCTCGCTTAAGGCCCTAGGGTATGGGGGTGTGGACCGCCCCATAAGTGTCCATGTAAGATGTAGTGTTCTCCAGATCCTCCCTGCTTTTCCCGATCCGCAGCTGTTTCGACTTGCCAGGTGAGAGAGGGGCACGAACAGACCACGACCCATCGAGCCTCGTGTTCCCGGCTACACGCTTAACCGGGTGGCGCGCAGAGAATTCCGACGCAGCTCCGTTCCTACCTCACTCTCACCGGACACTGCGTCAACTTTAATTGTAAGCTCCGGAAAATTTTCGAAATTTTGTAACTTTTGACCTCTCTACCTTCACGTTAAGGTATTGGTCACAGCCGTGTCTGAATTCACTCAGAGTGTACTCTCTTGCACTATCTCTCTCTCGTGAATACATCAGCGAGAGTGCTCTCTGGTCGTCTCAAATCGTTGGCGAGAGTGCGAAAGATCGAGAGGATGAAACTGTTCACTCGCTGCACACACTCGTTCTCTCTGGCGCACGCCATGTTGATTACATCTATTGTTTGAGGTTATTAAGGAAACGTGTATCACATATTGCTAATATTTCAATATTTATAACATGAATAATTATTTACAATGAACCATTATTTATGTCAAGAAGTTGTGTAAAGATTTCCTGCCCTAATATATGTTTAAATACACAAAAAAAAAATTATTGCATTGCCTAAAAAAAGTTATTCGCTGCTTGAAATGCAACTCTTGTAAGTTTAAAATTATTATTTGAATTGCCTACAATATATTTTATATGTTTATAACGCGTATTAATAAAATTTACGCACTTGTTACCTTCGCATCGTTTGTTTACAAACTCGAGAGAGCATCGTCCCAATTGGAGAGTGAGAGTGCCAGAGAGCTCTCTCTCTCTCTCGTGTTATGTGAAAGAGTACTCTCTCCAGAGAGTACTCTTTAAATTGGGACATGGCCCAAGGTTAGTGAAGAAGGCCGACACCCGAAATGCCGGCCGGGACTTGGAGATTGCCGAGCGTGATCGGCTGTTAGCAATCCCAGATCCCTTGCCAAATTGCATGTGTCCCAATATCCTTGTTGTCATTCTACAAGTAACTAACAGAAACTTAAATCACCTATGAATAGAGACATGCAAAATTCGCGTTATCATTTGGTAGCAAAATAAACTTCACTATCCTATACATAACAGAGCATAATCTACGGTTCAATTGGCCACGAACTTTAATATGTTGTCATTTATGTGTTACATCTTTACAGATATTGGCCTCTCTACAGTGGCAAGTCACGACAGTATCGGCCAGCGGGAGAGGTCGGACAAGTCTATAGTCACTTGGAGTTTAATCAGTTGTCAGAAATTAATGCGAATTTTACATGTCTCTACCTATGTATTTATAGTTTTCATACAGACATTTGTACCTACAGAATAACAATAATTTATCGCAAATGCCTGTTAGCGATACACCTTGGCCTTGTCCATTAGAAGGGTTCACAGCGGTGCAGTCAAAATTGATACTTTATGGCAGTCGGAATTTAATCCCTAATTACTAAACTGGTATAATGATGGAAATGTAGTAGATGGTGAGCATCGCTAAATACTCATATTTGCAGTATCGAATTCAGTACGAAGGCAAGCTTGGTTTTGACCCATACTACACATCCTCCGTGGATGAGCTATCGTTCATTGTGAAACATTTTTCGTTTAGGTTATATGTTAAACTAGCAGTGCGGCCGCGGCTTTGCTCGCGTATGTTAGGTACTCGTAGCGAATACTATTTGCTCTTCTTTGAAAAACATCTTTGTTCGCCAGACAGGTAGTTCAGTCCTCTGGTGTTAGAACGACAAATCTGCTAGTTGAACTAACTGTGCAGTAGGATAAGTAGCTATTGCTGTCCTCGCGAAAATAGTCTTAAGTTTGTCCCTGCCATTAACAGCGACTTCACCTGGGCTTTATTTATAACACTGAAAAGTTGACATTGTGGGGGAATCATAGACGCCTTAATGTGAGAAGTTAATAGAATTTAAAATGTCTGATTTACCCTGTGCACAACTTGAAAAGTTTATTGCAATTAGAAAGATTTAGTGGGGGTTGCGGAAACGTACTTGGAGCCCCAACTTTGAGATTAGTGAGATTTTATATGTGAGCTGATGTTGTCGAGGAACCTAATTGGAAAGTGAACTGCATAATCCATTTTACCCCTTTTAAACGACTATATGCAAATTGCACTAATTCGATATGCCTTGAAGTTTTTGTGTGTCAGAATTGAAAATTCTCATGCAGCATTTACAGGAATTCGAGCCCAGAACCTCCCAGAATGTAGACCTGAGCTACAAACGACTGTGTCACGTTGTGTCACGTAACATAGAAATAATTCATTAAAACAAATTTAACTTAAAAAATTAAATTTTCATGTAATGGGCTCATAGAGATTGTACAATACCACGTTTCAATATGTTTATGTAGCGCCGCCTCCTGTATAATTTATTTCTCGCTGATGGTACTTGCTTTTCAGATCGTCTACCTTGAAAGTTCAAAAACTTTGTTTTATTCTTAACAATCAAGTTATCTCGTAAAGTAAAAAAAAACTTGCATATAATTTTTTTAATGCTTAAGTAAGCATCATGCTGATGCGAACAACAATATTTCTACTGGTTGGATAGATATTATGGGTTGATGGAAAACAAATTTTGCACTTTTTCTCCCTTTTGGGGGTCGAATTTCGAAATACTTTAATTTCACGACCTAGACAGTTGTATAGGTATCCAATTGAAGTGCAAATCACGACGGTAGCCCGTTCAGTCGAATCAAAATCGATCGTATATTAAAAAAAGACATATGACCATGCACAGTACTGAGAGTTCGAATTTCAGAAAATCTAAAAACCTTTTTTGCGATTATTTTTGAAATCCTCAGCCTGAAACAAAAATTAACTATAAATCTCGACGGGTTCGATAGATATCGAGGATTTATCTGAAACACAACACAGGTATTTTCACAACCTAAGAGACAGAATTTCGAAAAACCCTTAAATCGCATTTTAGACTACTTTACTTGTGTCTCTTGAACGTGAAAAACACGACGATATCCCACTGGATTCAGGATATATCGACGACACTTTTCACTCATTTTGACCTCCTGAGGTGGCGAATTTCAAAAGTTCCTGAAATTACTTTTCAGGTATTTGAGCAAGCATCAATCTTAAACAAAGTTCACGTCGCTATATATAAATCAATGGAATTTATATACATATCGATTGTTAACCAAATACACATTTTACCCTTTTCTTAACCTCTTTAGGGCCGAAATGGGAAAGTATGTTTTATTGGTACTTGAGATATTTACAAAAGCATCAATTTAAAGCTAAGCGCACTTCGATATCTCGATTGGTCCGATAAATGTGGAGGGATAATCGAAAACACATTTCACGTATTTTCACCCCCTTAATTAAAGAATTTCGAAACATCTTAGAGCGATGTCATAGACATATGTGTACGTAACCAATTTATAAAAAATCACCACGATTGCCAATTGAATCGGTTTTTTTCAGAAACCCCATAAGTCATGTTTTTTGGCAAAATGAGTTATTGGTGGAAATTGATTATTTCCATGTAAATACACCTTTTTGTGCATAAACACATTAAGTACGAACTCTCTCTACATATTATGTAGGCATCTATGTATTGACCTTTCTTTCAGAAACACCATTAGTCACTGACTTATGGTGTTTCTGAAAGAAATGAACGATTTTGTGCAGAAAGCACACAAGTTATATTACAGAAAGCTATGCATCCAAAGATATTATAACTCTATGGAGGCATAAGAAGACATTAGGTTTCAGTGATGTGGTAACCCTGTTATTGATAAATAAACTATCAAAATGGCGTCAGAGAGTAGTAATGTGGTCTGTGAAAGTTTGAAAAGTGAACGTAAAAAAGTTAAATATAAACGTGATATTATACGAAATGCAAGAGTGAAGTGCCTACCTTATGTAAATTACAAAGG
>PNEQ01078614.1:21610-58955 GCA_003012365.1 Medauroidea extradentata | reverse complement strand
AAGTAGTGTTGATGAATTTGTCAAAACCTGAAAAATAGAAATCTTAGTTTTGTAAAAAGGGAGATGTAGTGATGTAAAGGTTGGCTAACCTGTGAGGTTAGTAAACAATGTGAAGTTTTGGATGAAGGTCGATGTAACATGAAAGTAATGAGATAACCAGTGATTAAGGAGAGTAAATAAAGAAACGAAGTATAATACATGGCCATTTCTGCAGATACAAATATTTAGGTTAATAATTTTTATTTATGTTTCATGAAGAAACATTCTCATGTATTTGAAAGCTATTTTTATTGTCATGAATGTTAAAAATGTTATGCTCTAAAAATGTTATACTGAGCATTTGCTGCCAGAACTAAGTTATTTCTAGCTCATGTCACTGAATTTGAAAGGTTATCTTAAGTTGCCATGTCATGCAACATTTCATGTCACTTAGGTATGCCTAAGTATTTAACTAGAATAAGTAACACTTCTGACAGCTACTTAAATCACACACTTCCCATTGATAATTATTTATATTACTATACACAAACATCAATATTCAATATAAATAATAGGCCCTATAACACCACATATAATAATATGAAACTTTTAACGTACTGTGTTAAGTTATTTTATTTTAGATCTGCATTTTTTGGTCAACTTTACTACCAATTTAAAACGCTTTATAACAAATGTAAACTACCATAAAATATAAAAATTTGTGGTACAGATACACGTCATTTATACAATATCAATGTTCTTATGGAGGAACACAAGATGTCTGACTTTCTCAGGATTCGGTTACTTCTTCGCTTTGTACCTATCAATCCTGCAGCACTGAAAAGTCGCTCTGAGGACACAGATCCTACTGGAGCAGATAAGAATTTAGTTGCCACTTTCTTAAGACTTTTATGTTTCGAATCCTTCCAGAACGTAAACACATTTTCACCAACTTGCAATGAAGATTCTGATAAGTATGCTGCCACTTCTTCTGCAGTATATGTGCCAGCAATTTGTCCAACTCTTTCCTGTGAAACAATGTTCTGGTACAGATCTTTCATGGGATGTCGACTTGCACTGTTTACTTTTTTTTTTTTTTTTTTTTTTTTTCCACAGCATTTCATGGGGTTTTCATGCACTGAGTGTTTCTGGTCAACTTCACTGATGAGTATTTCTTTTGCAGTGTTTGCTAATGATTTGTTTAAAAAACAGTATTCTTAAATCGTGGGTCAAGCAGGGTGGGTAAAGTATATAGCTTGTTTGCTTCCATGTCACTATAGCGAAGTTTGAGTGACTGGACTAAATCTTTCTTATATGCACACAACCGTCCTGTTGACTTTTTTACTTTTTAGATGGCTGAGAAATGAATGTCAGTAGTCCATTGATTATGAGTATAATCTCTGAAACTGTCGTTGACTCTAGACTTATGGTTAGTGTTGCACTATGAAAACTCTTCAGAATTTCAAGAACATTTTCAGTCAAAGTCCAGTCACTTGCACTGAGCTCAGTTGCCAATTTCAATTCTGGAGTCAGCAAACACACTGCATTTTGTGTTCCAGAGGACTCAACATTTGGTACTGCTGTCCGACCTCGTGGGCTCATCCTGAACAAGTCTTTGTTCAGGGAGGTTCAGTGTTTGCTGACAATCTTTAAGTTGTTTAGTGGCTTGAATTGAATGTTTAAAATGACTGACAATTTGTCTAGCCTTAGCACATACATTGGATACATTTCTTGCCTTCAGAAGTCCATATTTTATCACAGTTTGCAAAATATAGGCACAACAACCGAAATGGTTAA
The DNA here is from genome assembly GCA_003012365.1 of Medauroidea extradentata. Lineage (NCBI taxonomy): Eukaryota > Metazoa > Arthropoda > Insecta > Phasmatodea > Phasmatidae > Medauroidea > Medauroidea extradentata. The sequence continues at coordinate 57,179 of PNEQ01078614.1, read as the reverse complement.
CACCATGAATGTCATAGCACACGAAATGTTCCTAGCATTATCACGAACCACCACATGCCCCATATTTTAAACAATACCCTCATCTGTGTCGCAATGTTCGCACCTGAATGTGATATTGCATCAATGGGCAATACTTCTAAACAGAGTGACTTGAATTCTCAATTTTTATCAATAAAATGAGATGTGACTGATAAGTAGTCATCATTAGCAACAGAAGACCAAATGTCTGTTGTAATGCTCACATATTCTGCTTGCAACAAAATTTTTTTCTACTGCAGTCTGTTATTTCAAACATTTGAGGAATAACAGAATGTGAGAATGTTTTACGAGACGGTATTGTGTATCTAGGTTCCAGATGGTTGATAAGAGCTCTGAAACCAGGTTATTCAACCATGGTAAATGAAAGATCTTTGGTGATCATTCTCCCAATACTTGTGGTTATTTTTCCAGCTTTTGGATGTGATGATTCCAGTGGCTTCATATTCTGAATCATACTGTCAATATTTAGCTGTTTTTTTACTGAAGTAGGTGTGGACACAGTGCTAGGGCCAGGTATTGAAGAATCGTCTGTATCAGCAGCTGTAGATGGCACAAGGCTTGTTTTGGCTAGTAATTTTTCAGTTTTATAAAGTCTACTTCATGCATGCTGTCTAAATGACGCTTAAGATTTGTGGTTGTAAATGTTTTCACACTTGAACCACCTAGGGAAATCTGTCCATTACACAGTTTGCAAATTGTTTTATGTGGGTTATCCTGCTTAACGTAAAAATACTCCCACACAAAACTTTTTATTTACATCCATTTTAGGTTAAAAACTGCAGGTTCAAAATTTTTCTTTAAATACACTTGCACTTAGCTTTTCAAAAACCCATTATACTTCCACTCAGTATTCATACTGCAAGAGTTTGTTCGTTTTTATTCCATAACAATTTAAAAACAATAGGCCTAGGTCTAGGCTTAATAATTTAAGATCACTAGAACTAAATAACGCACACATACCTTGCCACACGCTGCACAGGCTCTTCCAAGAAAGTTCAACCAATCCTACATGTTGCTTGGATTCTTTCCTGTACATTCAACCAATCATCTTCTCACGCTTGTATTTATCCAAAGCCGCTGTTCTAACTGAATAACGTGGTTCACTTTACTTGCCGGCACCAGCAAAATTACGGTAATCTGTATTTCTTTTTCATGTTCAAGTACAATATCTATAGCCTGCTAATAAATACTGTAACTTTAAGAAAATTTGGTGGATCTAATTACTATTGAATAACTGGCATTTCTCACAGTATATAAAAATAGTAATAATTAAAACATCAGGTAATTGTTATTGGGGAAGACGTGATGAAGATTGAAGTGCCGCTGTTCATTGGTACATGCATGTGTTTACTTTGGCAGCATGATCTGATTGGCAGTTGAGTTGGTTTTATGAATAAGCCAAATATGAAATAGGAAGCACAAATTTTTTTTGCATATTTAGGGTGTTATAATTAAAATATTTTTTCAAAATCGTCTGGATATATGGCAACAATTTTTCCGGGCAAGATGGCTTCTACAAGTAATGGCGTGTCAATAAAGCGGAAAGTGTGTTGCAATTACTATGTATCGGCTACTTGGGTTTGTTTGAAACAAGGATACAAAACGTTTTTGTACAACTTTGCAATTTTGTTAAAACCTCTTCCCTTTCAAGAAGTTTTCGCTGATAATATGTTTGAGTTTTACTGTATTTAGTTACCAGACTAAATTTTTTTTGTTGATGAATGATTTGGTTGAATCATGGCTAATTGTCACCAATACCTATTCAGGCTGTATCGGCCGATGCATCTGTATTTGTATCGGTATCAGTCCATCCCTAGTAAAAACGTAACAGAAAACTAAAACTACATTAAATATAATGAACAAATACAATCTCTATACTTTTAAACAACCTCTGAAGTGAAACATATTGCTCTGAAAATCATAATTACATTTTAAATTACAAATAAAACTTAAATAATTTGAAATGGCATGTCTTTTCATTGGCCTGCGCAAACATATCACTGTCTCTATTGCGCACTCGACGAGCAGCCGAGCACCTGAGCTCCAGTGAAAAGTAAAAGCAGTTGAAAAACGGGGGAAAAAATCTAAATTTAGCCATTTTAGGAACTAGGTAGGCATACCTGCGGTGTTACACATAACTAGCCAACAATACACCCAGCCTGAAGTTAAAGTACAGTTATAGTTAAGAAACATATAAACTGCTGCAAATGATTATATTAAATTCAAATTTCTAAAACACAAAGTAACAACCTAAACAAAATTAATTAACATAGAAATTATTAATTTTTAAACTGATAACATTACCCTTCTGAACTTCTTACCTGAAGATTATAAACCAAGTACTATATCACAAGAAGTTCAATAAATTACACCAAATAAAGTAACACAAAAATAATAAAAATAAAGGAAATCGTAATGGCCTAAGTGGTGGGTGGACTGCTTCACAATAGCTACTTAGGATCGAAGTAATTGAGAATCGATGCATCAAGTAAAATATGAAAATATGGCTGGAATCGAGAATCGAAAGAAAATTGGAATCGCCCCATCTCTACTATTTTGAATTCAAAATTGTACATGTGGAATCCGAGGCCATCTTCAAGAGTGTCCCAAAAATTTACATTATCAATTTTAGTGGGTTTTAAATCTCCTCCGTTGGTGAAGAAAGCAAGGAAGAGATGTGGCATTAGTATTGGTTTTTGATCGGAGCTGAAGTCTGCATCCCACCAGTAAGACAACTGATAAGTGCTGTGTGCAATGAATTGTGTTCTGGAGAAATGGTTGGTTTGTATAGTGGGATACATGTTGTGACCGTACCCATCATATGTTCCTTACCAGTTTGTTCTACACCAGGTGGTGTAATTTCGTAAGTGCTTCGGGATATTGATAATTTGGAATAGGTGGTATACGTGGAGTACGTTCATGTTTGTGACTGCTGTGATGTTTCTGGTTCTGCTTTGGCATTCTGTGAAATAATATCACAGTTTGTTAGTTGTAATATAGTATATTTTGCTGTCACAGAATCATAGAGAGATAGAAATTAGTCTATATCAGATATGGGTTTTTTGTGATTAGAATTCGTTTGATTGTTAGGGGTGTCGTTGGGTATTGTCCATATGTTGTGTATGTGGAATATGATGTGGTTAGACATGTTTTGAAATGTATGTATGTATGTATGTTTGGAGGTGGTTGAAAAGGAACGGCCATGGAATTAGGATGTATAAATTTGTTGTTTAGGGTACCTATATATTTTAGTTCTGATTTGTAGAGGTCTCATTTTAATGTTGTCTGTCCAATTCAAAAGTGGTGTGTTGATAGTGATGATAACAGGTATTCTATGAATTTTTTCTTTGTCAGAAGTTTTAATGTCTGTGGTGATGGTTGCTCCTTCTAATACATAGTAATTTCCAGGTTCCAACATCATTGTTGTTGTCAAATACGGGGTTCTTCGAAAATTACACATGTACTGGAAGGAAGTTGGTCTAAATGGAAGCCAGAATAGTCACATTCTCTAGTGATGAATGTTGCGTTCTTCGGTTCAGTAAGAAGACATGCTAGCATAGATTTCTCAGTGTTGGTAGGACCTTCTAATACAAAGCCATTGAGTTTTTTGGAGAGACAAAATTAAATTGCAATAAAGTTAGCATAAAATTCTGCAGGGTTGATGTTAGCAGAAAAAAATTTGTTAAGCCATAGGAGGTTGTCATAATTGATGTGTTCCTCAGGAATGATGGAAAGGAAGTTGTACTGTAAATACCTATGTTTGCTGTTAATAATTTTGTTGTTTTCTGTGTTGTTGAATTTTATAAGATTTTTGTCATAGGTGTGAAAGGAAACGCCTCAGAGTCTATCTATGTATTCTAGTTTTTCTTCAAATGGTACTAATTTATGGAATTCTTCGTATCTTGCACATTTATATTTTTTAATTGCTGTGAGTATTGTGTCAATAATTTTTTCTCTGTGTTCTATGAAGAAGTTGTGGTTGTTAGCAATTTTTTTCGGGTGTGTAGGGAACTCAAAGTTCAGGATTTATTGTTCCATTGTCTATAGTGTCTGAGTTGTAGAAGCAGCAGATGAATTTGAAGATGTTATCCTAAAATGGTATGTGTGTTTGTAACTCGTAACAGAGGAGATAAGAAAGGAATTTGTCAAAATGCTTGGGTTGTGAGATTAGCTTCAGCAATTTTTTGATCTGGTTGATCAAGGCATTTAAGGATTCTGGTTTGTTGTTCTTTGCGACATTTGTTGCTCCTGATCAGAAGAGGAAAAAATTGGCATTTGTTCTGTTGTTGAAAATGTAGAAACATGTTTTTTTTCTTTCTGTCTTCTCCAGTCGATTCATTCTTAGAGTCCGATGACGAGAGTGTGTGTATTGTCTGAGTTTGAATTGTATGTGCGTAATTCACTAGGAGTTTCATTTTCCATTAAGAATGTTCCTCTATTGGCAGTGTCATCTGAAGTGGTATTTTAGCTAGTGGATGCAAGAGGATGTTCTCAAGTAGTTGAAAGTAATGTATTTTCACTTTAATAGGTTTCTCATTGTCATTGAGCATCTGAATGTGAAGGAGGTGTTGGGGTGAATGGTTGAAGGTTGTCTATAACTTTGTGTATCAGCATCACTCATTCTTGTCTGCGCTCTTTGTTGTCAGATATAGGAAAATGACATTTTCGTGTTTTGTCTGTTGGAGGACTTGAAATGTTGAATGACAGTCTTTTAAACGGCTCATTGGGGAAGTGACAGTGAAGTTCTTGCACAGTTTGGTTCAGTAGGTTGTGGAATGTGTCTGGAAGGTTCTGGTCTGATAGTTTCATGCATTTGATTATGTATTGATGTGGTAGGCATTGCAATAGGATTCCACAGGAGTTGGTTAGTAGAGAAAGGTGTTGTTTGGTTTGTCCACACCCACAACATGATATGAAATTGTTTCTTGATTTGTAGTTTGTATTTTACTTGGAAAAATTTCTTGAGTTTCAGTGAATTTGAATATTTCTTCAGGTAGTGGACGTAGTGATGGTTTGTTGTTGATTGATAAGTGATAACATATATGTTGAGTAACACATTGTAGACACTGTATCTCGCTTTCACAAAGCAAGGAAGATAGTTTACCTCCTCTTCCTGTATAAGTGTTTCCCTTTTGAATGCTGAGTGTTCACACGGGCGGCAGAAGCATCTGCTAAGCGAGCAAATGATCTGTTACTTGGCAGCAAGATCCAATATTCCTTTTTCTGCTCATCTAAAATATATCATGTCAAAAATCAGTGTTCAAAATGTTATGTAGGTCGTAAATAATGATTGTGTTCAGAAGTAGTAATCCAGAGTCATAATAAAACTCGAGATAAAAAGTTATAAGCAAAAATTGTAATCGATAAGCCAAAGCAGAAATTGTAATCGATAAGCCAAAGCAGAAATTAAAAGTTGAAGGTAAGCGTGCAATGACCGCTAATGACTACAGAAATATGGGATCTTGTTGTCAAAAGGATGCTATTTTATTTTGAAAAAAATGCACTTGCTTGAGTTGGATAGAGGTTTGAGTTTTCAAGCTGGAAGAATGTGTAGGAGCAGTTCCGGGGCTTTATGATGGAGTTTTAGTCCTGTGTGATTTGCCATTTGAATGGTATTTGGCGTACAATTTGCTGTTTTAATATGCACAATCCTTGTGATTACGGTTGTGTACAATTTGACCATTTGCAATACAGGTGAGTGGTCAGAAGCGAGTGACTTAGCTGTGTCACATACGACGGAGCTATGAAAATGGCAGAGTGGGTGAACGTTGAAGTAGGTTAAATTTTTTTTATTATAATTTGGATTTTGCTGCAGTTTTGTCATGTGATCATAAACAGTTACTGTTGAATGAATCTACAAGCACGTTAGCCATGTTCAGAACTGTGATTGTGATACCAAAGTAAACCAAATGAATAAATTACATGTCTAAATATGTAAAGATTTGGAGGTGTAATGTACTGATGTTGCTGCAAGACTATCTTATTCATTCACTCTTACGTCCCCAAATATTCAAGTAAAATGTAAAAATGACAGTTTCGAACACAGCTATCGTCATGTAGCCAATGCTAGAGGGAATGATGTACCTTGTAGAAATAATATTCAAACATTATGTTGAGGGTGCGAAGGCACCGTAACCATATGCAAATAAAATACTGACATTGCTGTCAGTCCATAAAGAAAAAAGAAGCGTACAAAATTCACGTACAGTCATTGTTACAATGCAACAGATTTGAGGTTAAACTATCAAACTTTCAAATGCATGTATAACAAACTGTATTTTCATAGACATTAAGCTTATGCAGTGTGTACCATAGAGGTGACTACACAAACAAATGAATTGGTGAACTTTGGTTGGTGAGTACAATAGAGCAAGGTAACCGCTCAAACAGACTAACATTTGTTTTTTAAATCCCTCGTGCCATTCAACTGGACTATGTGGAATACAGCAAACAAAATCGCATACGACTAGTTTAATGTCCAGTTTATCAAGTCGTGCACACACAAACTCGCATACTATATCACCACTCAACTGAAGTCTAATAGCCCGAGTAAGTCAAACAATTTCCCATCATAAGGCCCCGTCAGCCAAAGAATTAACATTACAGGGAAAGAGGGCAAGGGGGGCAGCTTGGGATGGTGTAGCTACAGCAGATAACAAAAGTGTGCTTAACACAGTCGCAAAACTCACCACAAGCCTGCTTTACACAATGTCACCAAAGTTGTTTCTTCTGGTAAAAACACAATTGTTGTTGAAATTTTTTTCTTATTTTTTGTTGGTTCCTCTAAACTACCTCGTTATAATAACCCAGTTATCGCTATTATCGTTCTCGCTATTACTGTATGAGAAAAACATCATCAGTACAGAAACCTGCGGAAAGAACTAAAACTATTTAACTATACAATTTCAAGTTGTTATGTTTGTAATGGTTATATCTTGCATAGTTTATAAGCAAATAATATTTTGTTGCATGCATTGTGATTGCATTTTTATGAACTCATCCCATCTGCATACATAATTTTTCAACTTGTGAATACTAATGCTTATGTCTCTAAAAAATTTCAGAAGTAATTTTAATAATAGATTCCATCTGCCAACTTCTAACAACTGTACAGTGATAACTTTAGATTATCATCACTTAGAGAAATGATAGAAATGGTGTTTGCTGCCATAATAAACTAAGATATGTAGCCCAGGTGCATTTTTGTAATTTTAAGATAGGATCTTTTCTTACTTCATTTCAAGAAACCCAGTTTTTTTTTCTGTTTTGACTGTATTTTGTTTGGATTTATTTTATATGCAAATTTTAGTTCATTAAGTTGACAAGAAGGCCACCTTTTTATTTTAAAATTGACCATTAAATTAGATACTTCTGCATTTAGAAGTGTGAAGAGGTGTAATGAATGTTGGACAGTTCAGTGACTTGTATTGGTATTACGTTGGGATTGTTGTGCAAAATAGTAACTGGCAAAGTGAAAGAATTGTTTCCAGTTAGTATTTATTATGCTAAAACATGAAATATATCAGGGTTAGAAACCATTTTGGGAAGATTTTTGTTTCTTCTGTGAACTAAATTTGTATGTGTGTTTTATATTGTTCGTACATTGTTCTTGTACTGTTGTCATAACTAGTGATGGGATGGTTCCACAACTTCCTGGGTCCTATTCTTGGTTCTGGTTCTCTGATTCAGTTCTTGGCTTCATGTTCTGATACCATTTTAACACAGTTTGTTTTCAATTTTCAGTTCATGGTAGAAAATATGTTTTTGAAGTTTAGACATACACTTTAAGATGTATCTTTGCAGATTGGAGATCTGCGTTAATTGCATGTTTTGCATCACAAATATCAACTTTGAAATTATCCCAACTTCAGACATTGTGAATTTAATAATACAATTTTTGCGTGATGCATTAGACATACAAAGGTGGTTATGACCATAGAAAGTAGAAAGGATAAGCAAAAGCAAAAATTATAATAAATATTGTAGATAACTTTTCTTAATGACAGAACGTTTGCCAACATCTTGGATTTATATAAATTTTGTAAGAGTGTGTGTTTAGAAATACATTGAATACATTTTCGGTTCTGCTGTTCTACAAACCAAATTAATGAAAAGATTGCATTAATGTTATATTTAATATTTAAAGTAAGTCATTTTCTAAGTCTTATTATTGCCATATGTGTAAGTCAAAAGTTGATAAAATCTAAGATGGCATCTAAAGCTTGGCAGCTATTTCGCTGGTGAGTAATCTGCCATCCTAAGATTTTGTTTTTATAAAGGTGCCTGTTCTTTTTTATTTTATTTTCTTGCTGCTAAATTTATAATTGTGATGTTTTTGTTTATTTACCAAAATCGTGATAAATATTGTAAAACATGTTATTGTCCTTTTTGTAATTTTTTTTTACATTTTTATATGCAATTGTATGTTACAAATGTCAATGACAGTTTTTAAAAACTAAATGTTTGGAGGTTTAAGAACTTTAAAACAATGTTTCAGTGTTAAAGTGAAGACTTGAAGGGCCAATTAAAATTACTTTAACATAAGTAATAATTATTTCAGTGTATTTGGTTTAGTTGTTTAAGGAACTGACAGAACCGAGGCACAGAGGAACCGATCATCCCATCACCGACAATAATTGTTTATATTGTTATAATTGTGTTCTAAATGAGTGTGTTAACTGTCATATATTTTTATACAAATGCAAGGCATATTAGTTGCAAGGTACATTGTTTGTCATTGCTGTCTAAGGTACAAAGTAGCACATTTTCAGGAACTTTGAGACTTTTATTTTAAAACAAAACCCACATATATTCACAATTATTTTTGTAACTTAAGTATATACACTAACTCCTATAATATAGTTGTAATAGTGTATATAATATTGAAATACTGTACCTTTAGGGGAGTTGGAACGATTTTGATCCAGGGGGGGTGCAAACAGTGGCAGTTTCAGTATTGTGTGAAGGATGGAGTGGGGAGCCGGGGGTTCTTCCCCGGGAAAATTTTGATTTTAGAGATGAAAAATTGTGGTATTTAAGGAGTTTCCAGACAAAAGTATTGATTTACATAAGTAAGAAATTTTGATATTTATTAAAATTAATTATGTCTTAAAGAGTCATATGTATTATTAAAAAAAATTAAACTTAAGCTTGTAGGTCTACATGCCTCTTTATTTATGTTGGCTCCTGAAACATGTAAGTAGGCCTTTAATTTTTTGAGTAAGCCATATTTCTCAAACATTTTGAAATCTTGAAAATTTTATACATATACATTACAAAAAATCATTAAAGGCAAAGCTATCACCACATGAAATCACCTTAAAAGATTTTTTGTTACACTTTTTTGTATTCAAATGTATTACCGTGACTGTTCATTTTACTTACCCTAATAAGGCTACTCATATTCATTTGTCTTTACATAATTTTAAAGATTGTATCTATAACATTTCTTTGTGGATCTAGGCCATAGCTAATCCATTGAGTCTGACATGCCCAATTTTCACTGGTGGATATAGAAATTAGAAAAAGAGGGGTGTCTCGCATTCATAAATGTGACTCTATTTATAGTGTAAATTATTTTCAATATTTCAGTAATAAGTTTCATGTTATTATTGATTGACAAACAGCATATAAACAATAGCTTGATTTATTGTAATCTATTCATTTTCGTACGATACACGTTTCAACACCCTACTGCAGGAAAAAACTGCATAAAGTTACACTATGTGAAAACTGCATTCTAATACTATGAATACAGTGGCAAATATAAAAACTGATAGAAAAAAAGATGGAGGGCTTGCATTTATTAACTTAGCAATATTTATGTTCCAAATTTTTAATTTTTAAAATAATCTGTTCCATATTTGCAGTAGCATAATTCCTGATATAATTGATTTGCAAACAACATATAAACAACAGCTCTATTTATTATAGTCCATTCAATTGCATGAAATACACATTATTTTAAAGAACTAATGCAGATAAAAACTGCATAAAAGTTTTACTTTCTGGAAATTGCAAATATCTGAATACAAAATAATACTTGTAAAAAATAAACTATGAATTACCTTCTGCTTCGGATTTATTTGTTTTTAAATAAGTGCACTGTACACATCGTCGTTGAATTTTTATGCAGCGGTTTAAAGAAATGTAACAAATTTAGTTTCATTTTCGGAAAACTTAAATTAAACTCTCGAGATAATGAGCCTACATTAGCCAACTAAACTAAATGTGCTAGATGAAAAAAAAAAAAAAAAGCAGCAAATGTTTGAGTTACTAGGGTACCACTTAAATCATTCGCTACTTATCATTTGCAGCTACGGCAATATATAATGAAAGCAATAATTGTGAGCTAAGTGACTAACAAAATTTTGTACGCCCTTTAAGCCCACCTATATGCCAGAAAATTGTGTTAGACATCCGGCTTTTCGTTCGAAGCTACTTACTAAATGAACGCCTAATGTGTTCATTTACAGAAATAAGAAATACTTCAGGCGGCGACTGTATCATAGTTTCAAGACATAATGGTTATTATTAATGTGATTTTGGAGCCTTTCACAACAGCCAAAAACCGTTTTTAAACTCCCGCAGTTAAAAACTGATTTCCCTGCAAGAGACCAGCATTGAACTTAGCTACACACTCTTCAGCAGTAAAATTATGTGGTCACCATTTAAAGTGCCGTATAAATAAAATCTAGTTACGAGAACATATTCTAATTGAGGTCTACGTGTGTAGTGTGATACTGTTGCTGATTTGTGAATGGTGCTGCCCTTTCCCACTCCCATGCATAAACAAGGACAAAAATCTTGAAGTAAGAGGTTCCTTAAGGGGTATAATTGTGGTAGTGGAGTTTGGGTGGTTGTTTACTGCTGATGTGATGAGATGGAAACGATCGTATGTTGAGCAGCGACCAAGTGGTGTGGTGGGTGAAACAAACGTGTGTATTATGTTATGCGAGATAAGATGCACCGGTCAGTCTTCAGTCTTTTAGATTTAATGAATAAATGGAATTAACTGTCAAACAAGTAGACTAATTGATAAACATAAAGAAACAAAACATTCTCATTGCCCTTCTCTGACTTCTGTCAAGGGGTACAATGAACCCTTGCCCCCCTAGTTCCGGCCCCTGTGTACCTTTATACTTAAGACTTCAAATGGTATGTGCATACAGGATGTATTATGCCAATATTTGAATTTAATTTTTACCTTTAAGCATTGAATCTAAGATTGTACAAACTTTTTTTTACCATGATAAGGAACATACTATGTACAGTAATGTATACAAGGTGGATGAGGTGCTGTAATACATCACACATCTCTTTTATTTCTGCCTTTATCATAGTTTTAAGCTCTCTAAGTCTACAGTGTATCCAAGTCACTTTCGGATGCAGTACTAGAACCATGTCAACAGGTAAGTTTGTACTGCTAGCTGTAATCCATGCCAGAACCTAATACAGTACATGTTGTGTTAATAAACTGTATACTTTGTTATAGAATTAAGAGTTTATCTTTAAATAAATTTTAAGTTATGTGTAGCTGGTGAGCACTGTATGTATGCAAGATGTAAAATATATTTCTTTAATTACTTTTTACACTAATGTACAGTACAAACTGCATAGGCTACTGTATAAAGTTCACTTGATATGTATTTAATCAAATTTTTGTACATAAGAAATTCATTATAATATGGTACCTTGTAATGTCTTCTACATTAGTTTATGTAATAGTGAAGTTCTTTATATTGAAAGTACATTTTTCACAGAATTTGATTTTTTTTTTTTTTTTGCAATAAATTTAACATTTTATCACTAAATTTAATGTTTTTATTTTACTAAAATTAATGTATGTGCATCTGTTTATCCAGAAAAATGTGCAAGTTTTACAGTTTCAGCACATTGCATGAGAACAGTTCTCAGAAAAATGTAATGCAAAGTTTAAGAAATTAAAATGCAAGTGTACCTTTCGAAAATTTGTGAAGACTCAGTGATCCCATCCAAAACACTTAGTTAAATAAATTACATTAAAAACAAACTTAAGTTGTGGAAAAATAATCATGAATGGGTGACAGCTTCTTTGTATTTGTCATTTCCCTGGCTATGTCTTTTCCAATGTTCTGCTCTACAGTTAGAAGGCCGCGGTGGCCGAATGGTCAGACCATTTTCCTCCCACCAAAGCTATCCGGGTTTGGTTCCTGGTGGTGCCGGTCCCTGGAATTTCACACGGGGGAATTGTGCCGGACGATGCCGCTGGTTGGTGGGTTTTCTTGGGGTCTCCTGTTTCTCCTGCCCTTCATTCCAGCACTGCTCTTTACTCACCTCATGTCACCCCTCACCAGAGCTAAAGACCTCAATGTTGAGCAGTGACCAAAATCTGTTGCTCGTTTTTGCACTACAGTTAAGTAAGTTTCCACTGTTAAACTTTTCACGTCTTGGGATGTTCTCTCTCGCACCCCTTTTCTGAATCATAATCTTCATTAGCACAATCTTCAGGAACACACTTTGTTGGTGGCTCACCTGACTAAGGGGAACGTGTGGTCAGGCAGTTGTCAGTTGCAGCAAAATTGCTGAATAGACTCGTCCACTTAAAAACCTTTCTTCAGCTCACCTCATCCTGCTTCACAATCTTCATTTATCAATTCAATAGAATCATTTCCATTTTCACTCACATGGAACCTGTCCTTTGTGAAACAATTCTCAACTTTGGTGGACTGAATATGATTCCACAACAAGCAAAAACTGTGCATCACCTTTAAAATGATCCATTTCATTTCAAATGTAGATTTGCCCGACTACTTTTGCTGCAACAGAAACTGCACCAGTTGTTTACAGAAACTGCGCCAAATATTTTTTTTTTTTTTTTTTTTTTAGTTCAATTTTTTTCTGCTGAGACAAAGGAGTAGTCAACTAGGGGTGCCTATTGGTATCCACACTGCCATTATCGATACTGATAGCTCTGTATTTTTTAACTAATCTAAATTAATTTTATAATACCTACAGCTTAAAATTAATTTTTAAACACTAATCTCCATCTTCACTCTGCTGAGAAAAAAAAAAGTACCTAACTGGTGGTGCTACAGACATCCACTCCGCCCTACTCAGTATATCTTACATCTACAATGAAAACTCATTATTACAAGACTTGATAATGGCAAAATAAATTGTCATAACTATGAGTTCTTGTATCCGAATATAGTTTACAATAATTTTTACCACTTAAGAAGTTGAAGAAATGCTACTAGAAATCATTTGAGCGAGTGCAAATAAATATTATAATTTACGGACTTTGAGAAAATGTGTTTTGATGTAGGAGCAAATATGAAAGGATCTCAAAAAGGTGTACGGGCAAAACTGACTGAACTTCAGCCTCTAGCACTTTATGTCCACTGCAGTTTTTATTCCCTTAATTTGGCCATATCAAACAAACAATGTGCATTTAAATCAGGTTGGTCTAACAGTACCACATGAAACTCGAGTAATTTTTATAGGGTCTCCAAAAACAAATATTTCTTTTCAGAGAATCCTTGAAGTTCAAGATGCATATACTGCAACCTTCATGTCCAATAAGGTGGATAGCAAGGCTTAGCTCAATGTATATAACATTCTGAAAAGCTACATCACATGGTTGTTCTAGGATTTCTAAGAAAGTTAGGGGATTCTGGGGTAAATACCTGCTTAGTCAAGAGGGCCTTTATTTCAGCTTCAGAGAGGGTTTGCTTACATCAAATTTATTGTCCACAGAAATATTTTCAACTTACTGAAAGTCTTCAGGGTCAAAGTTGAAGCAGTAGTCGAACAGTGTCTCAGGAGGAGTTTTCCTTGTCCTCCGAGAACTTAAGTATGATCTAAAGAATTTTCCAAGAAATTATAACTGTACATGGATGAAGAGAAAGTTAAGTACTAGTATGATTTGACCCATCCAGAAAGAGAGGTTGCTGAAGTGTGGCTTTAACAAAAAGTATCCTTCAAAGGTTTTTTTTTGCACTAAAGATGATGAATGTCTATCAAAGAAGGCAATGCTGCATAGAACGTAGTAAGAAGCTCTGGGCTGTGTAATATATGAAGTGGAAAAAAGACGTCAAGAGGAAGGTTTCAATACTTGTTCTCTTGAGAAAATGGTCTTAAGACCTTCCTCTTGAGATGAAGAAATTCTCAATGTCACTGCAAGATACAACATAGATTCTGTGCAGAGAAATCGAGTCTGTAATTAGATATAACATGCAGTGCTTTGACAATCATAAAAAAATTTGAATCGGTCAAAGATAAATATCTATCCCAGACAAAAGAAGAATGTTCCCTCTGCAATTCGAAGTGATGAAGGGTAATTATTTTTGTTCCTACAACGTCTACCTTTGCCGACAGATCTTTTCTCCAGGCTAACAAAACTAAAAACATTTCTCCGCTCTTCCATTGTCCAGGAACTTCTAAACTACTTGTGTGTATTATAGTATATCCTGAAAGAATGTATTAAATGAAGGTGGAGGTTATGATGAACAATTTTATTCATAGTCCCTTATGAGTAGGTGTGTTTGGAAATATGTAGGTACAGCTTTGCAATATTCAGTGTGGCTACCCAACCAGGAAGTCGGGGAAACTGCGGGAAATAACCACAAATTTAAAATAAATAAGAAAAATACAGGAATACCAGGAATTTTTCTGTGTGTCAGGAATTTCCAAAGCTTATTCATGTTCTGTGACAATTTTTCAAGAAATAATAGTTTTGCGTTCATGATAACACAAGGCTGTTAAAAGGAAAATGTTGACAGAAGGAGCAGTGGCCTGTTTACCAGTACAACAATCAATATTTCTCCCAGCATGCGTCTCAGTCACATGAATGCTACAACATGTTCGCTTGCGTGCACTCTGCTAGCCAAGTGAAAAATTAAGTGAAACATTTCTGGGATCTTGGCCAGTTCTTTTTAGTGTTCGAACAAATATTTAACGTGTTTTTCTACGCCAGTATTTTGGTGTTAGATGTTGGAATGTTACATTTGGAAGTTCATACGCGTAATACTTGTGGTTTTAATATTTTTTATTCGTGGCCCAAGTCCGTTGATGAATACAGTATACTGTTTGCTGTGGTATAGAAATGTTGTACAGTTTGAGTTGATACTTTACCACTATTTACATGAACAGCAGCAAGGTTACGTAAACTGCACCTGTGTGTATAGGGACCACAGTAGTACAAATGTGTTCTGCAAATTGATTAATGGGAAAATTAAGTACTGTTGTTAGTCATGGTGAAGGTTGAAAGCACATTTCTTTGGCAGCACATAAGATAAGAACTACCTATGGATATGTTTGTAAAGAAAAAAAAACAAGATTTGGAAACTGTTTCTGTAGATTACTTCTGCAAATGTACCACCTAGTTTAGATTTGCGTTGCCTAAACAAAGGAGGTGCAACATTAAAATTATTTCTTGTTAATGAAAACATGTTTAGAACAAAGATTTTTATGGTGTCGACATACAGTAAGTGTTTTTTTTATTTATTTGTCATTTAATAGTGCTGCGTGTTTGGCATCTTTATTACCCATCATGTTTTCTGGCAGTATCATAGCTAATAAATTGCAGATATAGAGAATAAAATTATCACACACAGTATTTCATGGACTACCGTATATACTCGTGTATAGTGCGCACCACGATTTTTGCGACAAGTTCCAGGGAAAAAAATTTATGTGCCTTGCTAGCATGTAAAAAATAATGGGAATAAAAAACCGTGAAACAGTGCGAGGGAGGCTACGAAGGATTGACCAGGGGGGAGGAGGGAAGGAAACATGGCTAGCAAAGAAAAAAGTGAGAAAAGATGACACACTGGCTAGAGTGACAGGCGGAGAGGATGATTGTGAACGAGGGGAAGGGGGGGGGGCTTGTCATGTCCGCAGCTATTACAGATAGCCTGCCAAAGTTGCTAGCAGCCAGCTCGTGCGCCTGGACAACACTCCGCCAACTCTTACTGTGCTGTGTCCTGTCCGCTACTTCCAACATGTCCCCCTCACCGCGAGATAATGTGCTATGACAGCAAAGCAGGCTTGCGTTTTTTATTTACTGTCCGACTTGCGCTGAGAAGAAAGAAAGGCTCAGGAATGTGGCAGGTGGTGGCTACAAGCAAAGGACTTTAGGACCCTAACCACCACCCTGCCTTTCCTTCCCTCTCCCGTGGCGGAGGCGGGGGGGGTGGGGAATAGTGTCGCCCTCTTTATTCCTTTCCTTGGAAAGATGGTTTTCACGAGACATCAAAATTATCTTCTCATATTGCTTCCGCCCACCCACGAACTTTCCTGCCATGGCAAACAAAAAAATAGGATTTTAGCAGCAACAGTTACAACAGAAAAGAGGTGTAGAGGGGTAGTGAAAAAAAAAGGAAATATAGTAATGATGGAACCAGGCAGTAAGAAACATTCTCTCTCTCTGCCTCCCATCCTTGACAGCCACCAGTTTACAACTCTGTTTTCTCCCCCCCCTTTTTTTTTTCTCGTAAAAACCTTTTTTCCACGTATTTTTTTTTCTATTTTCCGTCTATAGTGCACACCCCTGAATTTTCATCAGTTGTTTTGGAATAAAAGTGTGTGATATACACTAGTAAATTTCACTCAGAAGCTCAAACATATGTTGAACAGCTGTGCTCATGTAGTTTTGGTACTACTTGATGAATGTGAAATGTGTGTGTAAGCCTTAATGTAATGAATGTCTATGTAATTTAATAATTTTTATTGCGAGAATATTATTTAAATCTATTATTTGTAGCTATGAATGATTTTCGGATTTACTACCAGGCAATTTCAGTCCATACGTTTTACACGTACAGTATATTGATGGAAATCAGCATTGGAAAACCTGGAAAAAACCAGGAATTTCAAATGTTAAATCGGTGGCCACCCACTCTGATAATGCAAATCGCAGAGTATTCATTAAACGTTTTTTGCTTGATTTTACATGTATATTTTTTCAGTGCTGTGTGTTCAGTTACAGCTATTTGAGAAAAATCTCGTAAAATACATGTCTAATAGTTGTTAGTGAATTACATAAGACTTTTTTTTTTTGCTTCTTTCAAAATATGCCTAGAAATTTTATTAAAACGATTTTCTCATTTCATCAAAGCTATTTATTGTTTGTTTATTTGAAACAAAGTAAAATTGACGCACCCCGTAGTGCTATTTATATTTTTTAAAGCTTGTCCCGACATTTTTTGTACTTTTAGGTTAGGCCTACCAACCTAACACATAGAAAGTACTTACCTGTTGAACTGATGTCCATTTTGCTGTAATTTCATATACAGGAATTGTAACTATAAACATATTTTCCGTTACTAAAACAAGTGTTTCAGACTTTTTGAAAATTGTAAACGTAAATATCGCCGTAGTAAAGACTCTTCTGTAAACAAGTGGCCATGTAAATAAACATACTTTCAAGCCACTGTCTATAAAGGACACTCAATAAGTGATTGATTGTGTATTTTTGTTAATTTCCTGTTAGAATAATGCGATAATAATGTGTTTAATCTTATTTTTAATGGCAACACGGTAAAATACGCAGTGCGCATGGGGAAGTTTTATATGTGTTAAGTAGTTTGGTGTTTCATGGAGAAATGTGTGTGTGTTGGTGTGGCATGCTTCAGCAGCAGACTGCCACAGCACCACCCACTTACTGTATTCCACCTTCTTCTGGGGTATGTAAGGAGGGCGTTTTGCCTCAGTAAATCAGTCGTGTAGACCCCGGCTTCCTCTCTGGGCTCTCCTAGACACTCCAGCCCTTATCCTGCAAAACCATGTATGACTGCTACCTGACCCAGGGAGCCAGAGTCTGCATCCTACCTCTTACATCAATACCATGCATGACTACTACCTGACGCAGGGAGCCGGAGTCTGCCTCCTACCTCGTCTCTAAGCCTTTACTTTTACGTCAATACCACGCAGTACTGCTACCTGACCCAGAGAGCCAGAGTCTGCATCCTTCCCATCGACCTCAACCTGGTACATTCAGGTCTGCCTTAAAGGGAATTCTAACCATCCTAGATAGCACGGGAATAAAGGGAACACGCCCTGTTAATTGCAGTGGCCGCTGCGTGGTGCGCCCTAGTCGTGGCAGAAGTTAAGACAGCAGTTTTCACCTGCGGAAGTTGCACAAAAGTATCTAGGCTCCGAGACACGTTGTCGTAAGTTTGTTGAGCAAAGTTTGAATCTGTGCAGTGTGTAAAATTTGTAATTAATCAGCAAAATCCATGAATTTGTAAATATCAGTGAAAGTGGGAAACTCATGAATATAAAGTGTTCAAGTGTGTTGTCTTTCCAATGTCTGACAACCAGGTACTCATTATTAATATTGACCCAGTGGAAATTTTATCACTAGACAAGCGCAAAGAATGGGCAGCTCTCGCCCGACATAGCACCAGCTCGCTTGCCGAGCCACTACCAGACGGTATTATCCCCGAACCTAAAAATTTACAAGGGAAGTATTTTTCCTTATCAGCCCTCAGCCGCCAGTACCGCTCTCGCGGGTTAGAGAATCGGCTTCCTCAATGGAGACCCGACAATTTGAGCAGGGCTCTGTGAGAGATCAGATAGTGGGCCAAACCTTTGATTAGCCCTATGAAAACGCAGCCCAGGCCGGAACCTACACCACACCCCCAAGTCGTCCAGCTCAAGTGCGAAGCCCAGCAAGAGCCCAAGTAGCTCTCCGAAGGGAATCGCCGCTAACTAAGAGAGTTATTCTAGGTGAGTGGACGCTGACCTACCTGAGAGTAAGTGGAAAGATTGCGCCTCAACCTGTAAGTCTGTGTATGCATGCTCTTCACCCCGGGGCTCCACTCTCCTGGGCGTGCCACAGACCTTAGCTTCCCTCAGTAGCCCACCCCTTTAGGGCAGAGTGCGACAAAATAGAGGTGTTTACAGTACAACATTTCTATTTATAGTAATGAAGGCAAAGGGAAAATGAGGTTAAGATATTAACGGTAAAAACACTTCTTGGTTTGTTCTGATACAAGAAGAACCTACTTCCCACATACCTTAGCAGTACACAGAAATAATTACCCTTTGTCGCTGTTCACTGCAAAGTACTTCCCCAGTAACACACAACGATGTACGTAGGGGTAATTCAGGAGAAATATTGTACATCCTGAGCAAGGACCGTTATTTTTCCTTGACTGTATAAACATCGCAGGTTTCCAATTATAAGGATTACTCTTCAGTGTTATTTCAGGGGACTTGCTGATTACACCAGCCTCCTTCCATACAGAGAGAACACTTGGTCCCAGCGGGCCCAGTGTACGGGCAAATTAGTCATGGCTACCCCTCCTGCCAAAATGGCTCCAACTGGTGCTACGTTGATGTACATGTACATAGTGTTGTAATATGTTTTGTCATCTGGATACACGTTGTCACAAAGTGTTATATATACTGTACATTTATATGTTCTATAATGTGTGACTTGTACTCGGCTGTGTCATGTGCAATAAACCATTTAATGAAATATGAACTACTAGAATGTATCACTATCAAGTTAAAATGGATACATACGGGCTCCACACCAAAACTTACTTGCTGGGACAGCGAGAAGAGTTCACAGAACCACCACCAATATATAACCCTGAGGGGCTTATGATTCAGAGACAGAATTCATTAGGTAGGATGTCTGTGATGATGCAAGAAAAAATGAAAATTCTATGAGATCTGATGATACTAAAAAAAGAAAGAAAACAAGAAAAGAAAAGTTGAAGAAGAAAACATGAGACGAAAGTCCAGACCAATTGCAGAGGCAAACAACACTGTGAGGTTGATTGTAGTGGTAATTTGAGCCGGCACCATATGGGGAAGGTAAATTTAGTTCAGCACTACATACTACTTTACAGTATTTACAACATGAATAATTTCAAAACTTATCTTAATTCCCTAAAAGTGATGACCAAATTTAAGGTACAAAACAATATACATTTTAGTGTTATTATATATGAATATCATTAACACACTAATGGAGATGTCATATTTTGTCTACATTATTAGCATAATGGCAAGCTTTTCTTGAGTGGGAGACATTGGCTTTTTTGTATACGTCTCGGGGGGGGGGGGGGAATGGTCAGACCATTCGCCTCCCACCGTGGTGATCCGGGTTCGATTCCTGGCGGGGTCAGTCCCTGGATTTTCACATGTGGGAATAGTGCCGGACAATGCTGCTGGCGGACAGATTTATTTGGGGATCTCCAGTTTCCCCTGCCCCTTCATTTCGGTGCTGCTCCATACTTACCTCATGTCATCCCTCACCAGCGCATAAGACCTCTATGTTGAGCACTGACCAAAAAAATCTTTCTCTTACTCTGTATACGTCTCATTCATGTGTTCAAAGAGGTAAATCCAATAATAGCAGCAGTGCTCTGTTTTACATCTTCTAAAGGATGGTGCTTCTGACATGAAGCATATCCTGTAGACATGTATGGCAGATGAGAATGAACGAGGAAAACATAATTCTCATCAGGGTACATGTTGCTATGTTTGCATGTCACATCTTGTAGAATATATTATGATGGTCAAAATTTTATTACAGATGTGGACGATTAGAGTTCCATTAGAGAATTTTGAAATGCCTTAAAGTCTTATCTTACACGTTTGTATAAGATGATAGCTCATTTGGGTTCGTGCTGTACAGACAAACAATTAAAAACACATTTGCCCCCATTTTTGCTCTTTAGAAGTCAAATTTAAAAAAAAATCCTTTTACTACTTTTTGGTATTTACGTAAGCATCATTTTGAAACGGTGGCGGTTTGTGCTATTGGGCTGCAGGGCTGCAGCCCTCCCTGATTATTTAGGAATTACAGTAAATAATATTCATTTTCACAGCTGGTGTTATAGAAGATAATTTGTAATGATATCTCTTGTACTACCTATTCGCCGAAACCATCAGCAGATTGCGAAGTCTGAGGAGTTTTAAAAATTTACTTGTGTACGTGTTTCGTGGCTCGGGCGTTCTGAACCAGGAAGGGTTGTAATGCAAGCAGCCCGTCTGACCTTGCTGGCGCATGCGCAGAGCACGCCCCGGTCTGGCGAACCCTAGAAGAAGGGTGTGCGGGGATGTCTGGTATATGGTGCCCACATGGGCTGGCAGGCTTACAGCCCGCACAGTGCGCCACGCTACACTGCACTATCGACAGACGCAACTTGTCACTCAACTTGCTCGTTTCGCGACATCACTGCAGTAAAGTGTACCAAAATTTTATGACCTGTCCTACACACAGTGGTGCTTCCTACAAACTTTTTTCATTTTAATACCAGACTTAGTTAATTAATAAGAAAATTCTAACATTGTAACTACATTTTCACTCAAAACCAAGCTGAAACACACTTTTAAAAAAACTGTCTAAAGTAGCACGTTTCTACATACATGGAATTTTTAAACCTATTACGCCAAAACGAATAGTTTATTTGTAATATTTGCCATAAAATCGCCTCAAATTGCAACAGTTTTCTCGAGGCGGAATGATAAATTATAGATGTTGCTCCTTCACGTCTAGACATTACAATAAACATTTTTGCAGCCTATTATTTCACACAAATTATAACGTACTTCATAACAAATAATTAATTAATATCCTATTTAAAATACAAGGTAAAATAGAAGTGACATTGTTATTCATGTTTAAAGAACATACTTTATAGCCGAGCACGTTACCGAACCATATGGCAGAGAAGTAAAGCATTGAACTCGTAGACGAATATGTCAAAACTTGATTTTCTGTCCGACCACCACCATAACCATTTATCAAATACAAAGGTTTTTTTTTCTGGGCGTCCTTTTCAGATGCCTACAAAATTTGTCTTATTTATGATTCCGCAGTAGACGAGACAGAAAGCCATGAACAAATGTACCCTCCTTACATGTGTGTATTTCGTAATAGGGGGTATTACCACATTTAAGGTCTTACGAGTAATTTTCTTTTGTTTCTTTATATTTTAATTATGTATAAATATCTTTCTTTATATTTATAAAAGTCGTTGTTTGAAGTTTCTAACCTCCTTCCTTGCGTACGGCCATTACCCTATATAGGCAGTTCACGATAAAGTGAGCACTGTATAACAAGTTTAGTGTGAAATTTGTTCTAAGAAAAGATTGATGAATGAACTTCACATACAAGTAACTGGTATCCACACGTTAGTTAAGTGACCATTTATGTGAAACTTGTTTTTGACTTAATATTTTCATTTTCAAGTACAGTGAGATGTTGTAAAGTTAAAAGTGTAAAAAAAAAATATATACACACTAACTATAGTGCATTAAATTAACAGTGCAGTTTTATTAAATGTGGAACATTGTGATTTGTGAACCTTAAAAACAACTAAGCTATGGTGTCAATCAGATGTCTGGACAGCACTCTTTGATGTGATTTCGACTTGGCGTAACTTTCCACGCAGCTACCCTTGTTTTTCTCCACCTACTTGCTACGTCAAGTGCTCAACACAGTAATCCAAAAGTATGTTACATTTGTTAAAATTACGTTTGTGGATTTTGTGAATTTTGTTCTTAAAAAATTACAGTAATCCAAAGGCATGTGTTAAATTTGTTAAAATTATGTTTGTGGATTTTGTGAATTTTGGTCTAAAAAATTAATACCTTGAAATGTTTAAAACTGTTTAAAAGAAAGTGGAATAGCGATAACTGCTTGATATGTTACTTGATTTCCTCTGTTAGGGACTAGGGAGGCCCCTTAACAGAATATTTCTTTAAAAAAATATAAATAAATATACCAAAAGTATATTCAATGTTTAGACGTGAGAACTGCTAAAATGACACAATTTTGCACCTTGAAATCCAAATTTTTGCGGTGGGGGACTCCCTGGGGATAAGTGTTCCTCCTTGTATGCAACCCTACCTATGTCAAAATCCACGAGCTACGCTTGGAAGCAAAAAGAAACTTTGTATTCCGAAGTGTTTGATTTCAATAATTAATCAAAAACACATTTCAGGTCTTTTTGCACCTTAAAGGCTTAGTTTCATAAAATCTTTAAATTGACTAGAATGCATTTTTATGATACCTCCATTGAAGTAAAGTCATGACAGCAGGCCTTTCGAGCTATGTAGACGAATCTTAGAAAACACATTTCACTCATTTTCACTTCTTTAGGGGTCAAATTTCGAAAAATTCCTTCTTACTGCTCACCTTCAACCTAAAGGGAACTCATGCAAAAAAATTTCACTGTCTCTAAGTCCAGCGGTTTGGGCTGTTCATGTTATGCAAGATATTTTCTCTTCTATTGTGATGTATGACATAATACATATACAAGTCCTACTAAAATCCACTACCTCCCTGGGTATGCTTTATGGTTTTAATTAAACTTGCTGTTATCATTAGTGTAATAGTTACTGTTTTGTAAGTTTGTTAGCTGCAGTTAACACGGATTTGCCTCCTGTGTTATATTCCTACAGTGTTCATGAGTTTACAACCACCTTGTTCATGGGTCCTTCTTAATAAATAAAATATAAAAAAAAAGGAATTACAGTTGTCTGCTAGACCAGTCAAATTGTAGAGAAACAATTAAGATTGTTCACTACTATGCATCTGTTAAAACCATTGTTATTAATGTGAAGTACAAGTCAACTATGTTAAGCAATTTAAAAGTCAACACGATCTGCATACCTAGTATAGCTAGATACACATCACGCTTCTTTGCTATCAAAGACTTCTAGGTATTGTCATCAGAAATTATCTCATGTAATGTCTTGTACACCAAGCTGAGGGAGCATGTGATGGTTCTAGCATCCAGGAATGAGCAGATGTGAAGGAATACGTATGTGACAGTGTGCAGAAAAATTTCAACAAGGTAGGAATGTTTTAACTCATTCATAGTATATGGCAGCCTACTTGAATAATACCTGCACTTTACGGAGCTATAAGGGTGACCTTGAAGTGCATATCAAATGCTTGTTGCATCACGAGAACAAGCTTAGTGCTGAACTAGCATGCAAAATTCCAGCCGATTCCATTTTTACTGTCAGACTTTAAGCAATGAGTAGTAGAAAGTTTGTAGCAAAGTTCAGAGCATATTTTTGATTTTCACATGCATCCGACAGTGCTAGGGAAACTCCTTTGAAATTGGAGGTCAACTCAACTCAAGCTCTTTTAAAATAAAAGGAGCTAAGCTCCAGCCAAAGTTCCTTTGGAAGAAAGGAGCTAGCTCACGCTACAAAAATAATCTTTCCTGGAGCTTAGTTCAATCATTGTCTATTTTTTCTATCGTTAAAATTTTTAAAAGTACCCATTTTACCATCAGTAGCCTATACTAAGGTATATTTTTCAAGACTACTGAAAAAATCTGTATTTGATATTTGATTGTAGTTTTTGGGCAAAGTTAAATAAAAGAAACTTTATAGTTTTGGTTAGATATCTATTTGTAATCTGAAGTAAAGTGTTACTAGTAATTTTAGAATTACTGTTTACAAACGAGCCACATAAATATTTAACATCAACTTTTACAGTAAGATATATTTTCTGTGTAAATAAAGTAAATTGTGTAAGCAATGAATAATAACTTAGCAGCTTTCAGTTGTAAGGAAATTCACCATTTCATTATTGAAAAATTTTATTACATTTACAGGCTTCAGTTTTCAAATGTCAGCTATGCACAGGGAGCATGTTCCGAGTGTGTAAAAAAAGTGAGGAAGTAGGCAGTTGCTTACTTGACCAATCGTATCTCGCAAACAACTGTAGACTGTCATACACTCGCATAAAAACTGTCTCGGCCCATGTTAAAAGATAATAGAACGAAGAGAAGACAAGGCAGAAGAGAGAGTAGGGTGCAGTGTTTGTGCACCCCTAAAGTGCTTCAAGTGTGCCCTTCAAACTACAAGCACCTCCTTGCCCTGTGCAGTCAAATGCTCACTCTCTCTTTCTTTTTTTCTCTTTGTCTCTCTCTGTTGCAAGCCATGCATGCACACAAATGCTTCCTCTCTCCTGTCTTTTGCCAGCTTGTAGCTATAAGATCAATGTTTTACTGTCCTCTCTCTCCCATACCAACACAACTTCAGGGGCACGTGCAGGAGTGGAAGTATGGCGATGCAGCTGGGCAGACTGTTAGTGTGTGTAAGGAAGTGCCGACGAGTGACATTTACATGGTGCTTGCTTGAGATTACCAGCGAAAAGTAGTACACTCATATTAGTTGACAATACAAATAAAGGAGCCAATCTCCATTGGAAACTACTAAATAAAAAAAAAGAGGTGATTTCCCCCCCCCCCCAAAAAAAAAGGACTCGCTACAATGAGCACGCTACTTTGAGATAACTCCTTCCAACCATTGGCATCCGGTTAGTAAATTTTTATGTAAAGTGGTTTGAAAAGGCAATTTTTAAATATATTGCAGGGCTTAGAAACTGTTTTTAATGAGCATGATGCCTGAAGAATGACATTCCATCGTTGTCCGAAGTGTTTTTTATTCTTATGCATCAGTACAATGGGCACATGTGGCAAAGTTTTGTACAAAAACATTTATGAACATGTTGCAACACATTTTAAGCACACGGTAGGTGGCTTCCTTAAATATTATATGTCGGCATACTGTAATGCTTCAGTTTAATCTTGTACTGCTCCTCTAAAGAACTTCTGCTCGAGGAAGCTGTTAGCAACAAGAATACAAAATATTTTTAGCACCTGCAGTCCTGAAAACATCTTGTGCACAAAAGCAAAATATGTAAGAGAGTCCATAAACTATGACTTAAGGATGAGATTTTATAGTTTTACAAAAGCCTGTTTCATTTTTTAAATTTAAATTTTGGTATTATTGCTTTTATTTTTATAAACTACATTTGTGGTTTATAATAAATGCATACTTAGGCCGGGTCTCAAAAAAGAGTGTGTTCACTCTCACTCCACACTCTCACTCTCGCCCACTCTGGTTCACTCTTCAATTAAATTGAGACAGCCACCCTCGGATGCACCCTCAAAGCACTGCAACCTACCGTGATAAAAGGAAAGCTGAGAAAATAAATGAGTGCAGAAAACTCACAGTAAATGTTTTCCACGTTTTCCAGTTCCACTTTTAGGTTATGGTTTGAATTTGAAGGAAAACAAAGATGTCTTCCCTCAGAGTGGGCGAGAGGGAGCATCGTCGCTCACTCTGGCTCACTCTCCCTTGCGCCCACTCTCCCTCGAATTTGGGACAGCAGAGAGTACACTCTGTGACGTCAAGAGGGTGCGAGAGAGTGCTCTCTGGGCTATTTGAGACACAGCCTTAATCAGAAATTCATTTTAAATTGTAATTTAAGGTATAGACAGTCCTGTGATTAAAAGAAACCTAAACACAAATACAACCAATTACCAAATATATTAGCTTACGGTAACATAAATCTTTAAGCATGTCGGACTACTTTCTTGCAAAAATAATACAAAAAACCTGTAACGCAGATTTCTCTTAGGTGTGTATGTTCATTATATATTCCGTAATATTTTCTCATTAATAGTAGAATAATAATAAAAAAAAAAAAAATTCTGTCTGTCACAACACATGAAATAGTTTAAACATTTCAAACAAAAAAATTAACAGACATGATTATAATATTATAATACTAGCCGGCCGGCTACGGCGTTGCCCGCATGAAATTATGTAATGTAAACAGTAACTCTGGATAAAATATGTGATGAAGGCATTTAACAGCTAGCGTACTCAATAGTTAACTATAAATTGTCTTAGTTCAGTCGCAAAGTATTGCATGGGATACGAACCCGTAACTCCACCCCTCCCACACAACAAACTTTATACAATACCTGAGTGAATGCTTAAAGGCATGTCGTGATAATTCTTTCGTACGTACAGGCTACTGTCCAAAGATGTTTTATTTATGAGTAGGTTGGCAAAATTAAACGACTATTGAATTATTTATCCGTGATCATTCTCTTTTCTCGGGAGATCGTACAATTTTACTGCTTTTCACCTACTTAATTTTCGAATTTCATAAAAACCTGAATTTGGTATGTAGATATTTACATAAGCTTCATTCTTATCAAAAAATCATCTTGATATCTCAACGGGTATAAGCGGTACAGATGATTATTTGAAAACATATTTTATTTTTTTTAACAGCTTTCAAGGACGAATTTCAAAAAATCCTGGAATTACACTTTTAAATATTTACGTAAGATTTATTTTAAAGCAAAAACCATTTCAATATTTCCACTGGTTTAGGAGATAAGTGGGATTAATATTGAAAAGTCTTTTTATTTTTTAAAGAGCTTTCAAGGACGAATTTTGAAAAATTGTAAAAATACGTTTTAGATATTTACTTAAGCATCATTTAAAAAAAAAATTCACCTCATTATCTGAAATGGTTTATGAGAAATCACGGAGTAATGAAAAACATATTTTACAGCTTTTCACCCCCTTAATTTTCGAATTTCCAAAATCAAAAAATTATTGAATATGCATTTCTTTGGGCAATATTATGAAGTTACAAAATTTATGATAGCATTCGCGGTTAAAGAGATATCAAGGATTCTTTTAAAACACATTTCACCCCTTTTCACCCCCTTAGTTATTGATTTCCAAAAAATCCTTTCTTAGCGGGTGCCTACGGGTTAAGGGGAAGCTTCCCTCAAAATTTTGTGGTTCTAGGTCCAGCGGTTTGGGCTGTGCGTTGATGAGTGAGTGTGTCAGGACACTTCATTTTATATATTAAGATAATGTTTATAATATTTAACTTCTGTATCATCCACTTCAAAAACCGAAGCATTATTATTAACTGGTTTGTGAAGTGGGTGTATTTCTAAAGTTGCAGAAATTCAAAAGCAATTTGTGACTTATTTGAGCTACATTTCGTTGTCTATTTGCTATTTGCAAATTGGAACAAGCAACAATGTGTAGCCTGTATAGTGTAAATTAGCCTAATTTTGTTATTTCTCTTCTGAGAAGAGTATCTTAAACAAGATTACAAAGAACTTTTTTTTTTCAGGAAGTCATGATGGTTTAAGGTTAACACAATGGAGTTGCCAGACAATTTTCTCCAAAGAGAAATGTCAAAATCACCCAAACTTATACTGTACAGACTATAAAATGTAAAAAAAAATGTACAAAGAGTACACTGACACTGTAATTATTGGTATATTTGAGAAGTTTTATATAATTAAACATGCAGTTACCTATCCTTGCTTCCCCCAGGATTCTGGAGTATGCAGCACTCTCAAGTGAATTTTTTACACCATTTTCGAAAATGAAAATTTTTGAGTTGTACATTTGTAGCATCAATCAGGCATTCCCTGGCAATGTAAAGTAATAACTTTTTTGTAAAAGATGAGAGACTATTTGCATCATTTCTTTTTTTTTTTTTTTACCAACTGCGATGTGCCAATCTAAGAAAATCCAGATAAGTGATAACAAGAAAGTAGAAGCAGTTTTGTTTGCCCATTTTTTAGTTCTTGCTTTACAATTTTACATAGCTGCAGTCTTTTACCGTAAAATTCAAACAATAATAGTCAAGTACTTTAGAACTGTTGTTGTAGGTAAGTAAACATTAAAAAAAAACATACTACACATTTTTACACGTTGTTGCACAGTAGCTACGTTTTGCTCGCCATGCCAGCTCACTGAAATATGGTAAGCAGTGGTAACTACAGAAGTAAATGCAACAGCCAAGATGTTAACTAGGATTTGGCAGTAATTTTGTAACTGTGCTAAAAAAGTTATGTTGAAGCCTAGTGGTTGTCTGGATTTGGTAATGCACAGATGGAATTATTCACAGCACTTTGGTTCTGCATTGTCTTATGGTGATAAAGCCCATTCCACTGTGGACTTGTAACAGGAGTCAAAAGTCAGGCTGCAGCAAATTCTAGTTTCTCCTGTTTTTAGGTCTATAGTATATCTGACTCCAGGATGGATCCAAGCGGGGAGGGGGAGGGGGCAGTAGGGGTGATTACAACCCTTAAACCCTCCAAGAAAATACAAATCTTTACAACGTAAAGATCTTTTAAGTGAACTTGGGGATTGACCATTTTGGAATGACATTGATTTATTTATAGGGGAAAATGTAGAGCTTGCCAAAGAAGTGTTGTCTTGCCGCAGCTCTCTCCTTGTCAAAATTTTTTTTCCGCCTCCACATAAACTCATTGCTGGAGCTGTTCCTGACCTGACTATGGCTTGTGTTTGGTGTGTGCCCTGTGACAATTCACCCTCTTGTTTACTGTGTTTGTAGTCAGGCTAATAGGTATATCCTGCTTTGCACTGGATACACAGTAGCTCATAAAATAGATTGCATGTGGCTTTGAATAGGGTGTATGGAGTTGATGAGCCTGGTGTTAAGCTGATTATTGCCAAAAGTGTTGTACTGAGGGTTGTTGCAAGGATGAGTAGTACCATTGGAAGTGAAAACTATGCGGAGAACGAACACGGCTAGGTAGTATCATGATGTTTGTTGTGGATGTTTGGAGAACGGGATGTGAATTAATGGTGAGGAAAAATTTAAATAAATAGCAAATGGGGAGGGTACCCAAGGGCAAGGTATTGTACCCCAAGTGCAGATTTTTGACTGGACGTCCGTAGGCATCTGTATATCCTGATGGATGTTGAGATTAAGCCCTACAATGGAGAAGTGATGGACTGAGAAAGGCTGAGTAAATGGGAGATCCCAGAGAAAACCTACCTGCCAATAGCAGTGTCCGCCACATTTCCCACATGTGAAAAATCCGGGCTGAACCCGGATCATTTTGGTGGGAACCAAGTGATCTGACTGTCGGACGCTGCGGCAGTGGTGAGTAAGCAAGAAGTTAATGGCCACAATTGAGGCTTTTTAGTAGGGAACTACCTGAAGGATGTAAGGGTAACTCTATCTGGTTTGAGGACAATGCACAGTCACAATGAGTGAAATCTGACATCTATCCGAGTGAAATATTGGCTGTTTTCATTGCAGAGAGAAAAAAGAGTGAAATGCAAGGGAAAATTGATGAATTCCTTAAGGAATCATCAGACCTTCCTTAAGGTTTCCAATCTGCATTTCAGCCATGGCAGCCGTAAATAGAGATTTAAATTCCACATGAGAAGTGGGGCGGGAGAATATTCTTGTTTTGAATTTGTTGGTTACAATTTTCGAGAAGGAACATCATGATGTTGTGAAGCAGGTGTGTCAAACTGATGGCTCACACATGTACAGCAAGTGCGGGAATTTTTTGTGACCTTTCTCGCCACTGAACAAACACAAAAGCTCCAAAATTATAACTGCCAAGAGCAGACGTTTGCAATGTTATGGCAAACAGTATGTTGCAGTCCACGCAATGCTCCCAACAAATGAAAAAGTGAATGTGACATGCCTGGTGTAAAGAAACTATCATTCTGGTGTCCATGATAATTTATATTCATTGAACATTGAAAAAGTAATCTATGTCATATTTTATGATTTTATTTTAACAAAATGGTTATGAGAACATTTTATAAACAAAATTTATGACATATTTTCAACATTTACAGTGTGCAATTTTTTCATCATAATAGTTTGTGAAACATCAAATATTAGTTTTGTGTAGTATAAATGCAAAATAGGTAATGTACAGAAATTATTTTCCTCGCCATGTGTGTGGTAACACTTAAAGTTATCCCGTTAATCTGACTGTGAAATGCAAACTAATTTGCTCGGATTCTGCTTAAATTTTCTCTGTTTCACCCCCCCCCCCCCTTGCCCCTTCCAAGGATTTCCTTATGTGACTGTGCAATCACCCTTCAATGTCAGAATTGATTGGCCCAATAGATCTGCCTTCAAGTGGTTTGGGGTAATCTGTGTCAACAAATGTTTTTGCTATTTGATTGCACTGCTTGTTCAGATACCTAAGTTTTAGTGGAGAATCTGGATTGCTCTAATAGCTGGACTGTGTGGTAGGCAACTATCAGGAATGCTGTAACATACTTGAGTTGGGGAGAGCGAGGTACAAGGTGTCATGGACCTTAATAATTTTTTTTTTTAGAGATGGAGGGATCTTAAAATTAATTTGGCACCGGGGCCATAATGAGAAGCAGGGTCCTTCTGCGGGAAAATTTCAGTTTCTAGATGCAAAATGGTGGTGTTTAAGCAGTTTTTAAACCTAAGTATACAAAGGTGTGATTTACAATTTTATGCCATGAACTTAATACTGTACGTGTTTGAAAACAATCTATATTGACCGAAAATATAATTTAAATAATCCTTTGTTAATATTTACACCTGGCTACCAGACCTGTAATCTCTGTTCGACTGTTACAGGGAAGAAGAGACGTGAAATGTGTTTTCGATCATGCCTCCATAGCTAGCAAACTCTTCAACATATATAGTTGTTTTTCGCTTAAAAACTATGATTACGTAAATACCCGAAAAGTAGTTTCAGGATTTTCTAAATTCTATTCCCATGAGATGAAAAAGGAGAAAACTTGGTTTTTATGAATTGTTTACATAGCTAGAACCGAATAGACTACATTTGTGATTTTTACTTCACTTGGGTACTTATACAAATGTCTAAGACGGGATTTCAAGACGTTTCGAAATTCAATACTTTAGGGGTGGAAAGACATAAAAAATTTTATTGATTATTCCTCGATATCTATTAAACCATTTAAGTTATCCAAGTGATTTTGGTTTCAGGATTATGCTGCTTACAAAAATACCCAAAATACTATTTCATGATTTTGACAAATTCGACTCCAAAAGGTTAAAAATAATCGTAAAAGTGTTCAATTAATAAACAATATATAAAGTCATCGACAACATTTAAATTTTTGATATCAATGTCATTTTTGCTTAAGAATTATGCTGTTTCAATGCCTGAATGGTAATATCAAAATTTTTTTGCATTCAACACCTACAGTGGTGTAAAATGGTGTAAGAGGTGTAAGTGTTTTCTATGAATCATTGATATATCTTGGACCCAGGATGCTATCATTGCATTTTTCAAGTCTATGAGACACCTATAAAATTTTCTAACATGTTATTCTAGGGTTTTTCTAAATTCAGTCCCTAAGGGGATGAAAGATGAGGTATACATAGGTAGATAGGTGGGCTTTACGCTCTGTCAACAGCGAGGTCATTAGAGACGGTGATACACAACTTGGTACTATGACGGGAGTTACGGGAGGAGTTGGCCATGATGGCTTTTTTAAAAAATCATCCCAGCATTCATTCACCTGAAGTGATTTCGGGAAATCAGGATGGCCGGTTCGATACCAAAGTACTTCCGAATGAGAGTCCAATGTGTTACTGTTGCGCCACCTCGTGCAGTCATTCAAGATATAAAGCTACTTTTCGCTCTGTGATGATGACTACGTAAATGGTTGTAAATATTGTACCGACAGTAAATTTCGGGCATTAATTTTTTTTTCTTCTCATCCATACTCAAAATAGGTGGTAAAGTTATTTTGGATTATAATTTTAAAGAGTACATACATTATTTAGTTTTCGGGAACTTACTATTTTACGTTGGGCCTGGACGTCTAGAGTGTTCTCTTACAGTCACTCAGGTTGAGTTTTTTTTTTGTTCAATGATCTTGGAAGCCTGCAGAGGTTGTCACTGCAGCGCTTGTAGATTCCTTTGTGAGCAGTGTCCCAGTAGTGCGCGCAGACCGATGGCCTTGTGTTTGGTTGTAGGCAGGTGAGAGGAGGTGTAAGAGATGTGGTGGTGTATGTGTCTTGTGTTGCCGGGCGGTCGTGCACTGTGGGTCCATCTGGTACTTTCGGTATGCTGCAGCCTTCCGGGAGCATTGGATGCCTCTGTCAACATTCCTCCGCTCCACTGTCCCACATTAACATCTGTAATAGGGCAGACGCGCAGGCGGGTTGTGTAGAACAGCACATTCTATCGTTCCAGTCCCCCGCCCGTGACGTCAGACGTCGCTGATTTGTGACTGCCCTGTGAGACAGAGAGAGTAAATGTTGCGCCAGTCTGGAGTGGTCACTGCTGACCATTTCAGGAAGGTAAATCATAGAAGGTTCTGGGAGGCGCGACCAAGTGTATAAATACCTGCCGACCATGTTTTGTTGAGCTTTTTTTAGTTGGAGCTTTTTGAGCTTTTTCACCATGGTGGACTTTTTGGCGAGTTGTTTTGTTTGTTCTTAGGACTTAGGCGAGCATGGCAATGCCCCGGTGGGCTAGGTGACAGCATAAGTGCTTGGGGTGCCTGATGGCAGGTTTTTCAGTTTAGTTAGTTTTTTTCCATTATTATTTATTTTATTTCAGGTAGTCCTGTAATATTCAAATTTTAATATGAAATAAGAAGCCTTCAAGTAGTCCTGAGGTGAATGAGACTTTGCTGGCCATTCAACATCAAAACCATGAGCATTCTTTTGGTTTTTATTTTTAATAGTTGTGGATACATTTATGCGTGTATTTGTTGTTGGCCAGTACAACCGCCATTTACTTAATGTTTCAGAATAATGTAATGACCTTGAGCTTTAATGAAATGACCGAAAACCACTTTCTTTTGTATAATTTCAAGTCATATCTTTTCTTAAGATAATACCTGTTCATCACAATTAGTAACATCTATTTATAAATACACGCTTTAAAACCTTTTCCAAATTGTACACTAATTTTTGAATACCAATAATGTAATATTTATTTTTGTACAACTTTATGTAAATCTTTTGTAATAAACACCAATTATTTGAATTCATTCTTTTATTTCAGTAGTTCCCTTAACATTAATTGATAGCCCCTAATTGTAAAAGTTAAAACTTAACTAAGCCTCTTTAATAATAGTTGTTCGTATATGACAAGGTCGACAAGAAAATTTAAGCACACTACAAGATAGGAGACGCGACCCGTATGGGTCATTATAGTCTGTGTTCGATCCACAGTACTCTCTCGCACGCATCTCATAATTGGCCAAGCGGAATAATTGTTTCTTTATTTCAGTAAGTTTATTGTGCTCTACCAAATATTAGTCATTTATGTCGCTAGGCTACAAGGTGGAAGTCATGTCTTTAAAGTGTTTGTTTTTATTTGACTTAAGGCACAAGGAGCTACGTATATTTCCCCCACAGTTGTTTTTAATAATTACAGAGTTCACTTTGTGTTTATGGTTTGTCTTAAGGTTCAGTCAATTGCTTGTTCATTTATTAGTGATGTTTGTTGGTTTCCACCTCATAGTCTCAGCATAGCAGTATTCATTCAGTTACACATACACTCCCCACTTGACATCAATTTAACATTTAAGTTCATTTCACTTTTATTAAAAAATTATTATTTTAATTATTTTACTATGACCCAACCTCCTGACACATTTAGGATGAGAGTCGCCGGATAGATTCTTCGGCGGCAACCCAGCTGAGTGACAGGTGTGTTTAACAGAACTTTTCTGCGTCAACGACACATTTACTTCAACTCTAAATGTTACATTTTATTTATTTCACCACGCCCGGCCTCCTAGCTCCTGACAATATATTTCAGAATATTTCTAAATTTGAACTCTCTACGTTGATAGGTTTTTTTAAATGAATCGTCGATTTAGCTGCGACTGCAAGTTATCATCTCAATTTTCAGTTGGCCGAGTGGTCAGACCATTCGCCTCTCACCAAGGCGATCCAGGCTCGAATCCTGATGAGGTTGGATCACTGGTTTTCGCATGTTGGAATTGTGCCGGACGATACTGTTTGTCTGTGGGTTTTCTTGGAAATCTCTCGTTTCTGCAGCCCTTATCATTCAGGCAAAGAGCCATACTCACCTCGTGTCACCACTCCCCAGCTATAAAAACCTGGATGTTAAGCGCTGACCAAAATATCTCTCTCACTCTCTCTCTCTCTCACTTAATTTCCAGTTCAATTGGATGCTTATACAAATGTCTGTCTACGATATGAAAGTAAGATTTTTCGAAATTTGATCTCTAAAGGGACTAAAAGAAATAAAATTATCTAATGATATACCTATTTATAATCAGTTAAGATATCGAGGTGGTGTTTGCATCAGAATGATTAGATACATAAATATCTAAAGAAAAGTTATATACTTTATTTACTGGATAAAATAACTTAATTAGGAGGGGGGAGAATTAGTTCATAACCTTTCAAAGCAGGCGATCGGTAAAGCAAATACAACCAGCATAACTAATTTACAACGGGGTTACATTATGCAGTTATACTGTGATGTACTGTCTTAATGTTTATATATCTCAAGAATGAATATTTTATTTATCATCATGAATTCCTTTGACGGTACATGGAGCAGGCAGCCTAAGAGTTCATTTTGCCATTCTCTATCAAACACTGTGTACGCATGTGCAATGATAAAACTCTCTGAAGTCACTGACAGCAGTTCACCCTTTATGCAGAAAATGGTATGAATATAAGTTATTACCTTCACCCATCCTCATTTTTCCCTGTGGTGGGTGTAGATTTCCACCACAGTCAAAAGAATATACATTTTTTATTTTAAAAGCAAAGTACGGGTAGGGTACAGTCACTAAAATTAGTAAAAAAAAATACGAAGTAAGTTCTTATTTCATAGTTACACTGCTTTTCAACAAAATTACGTGGGTACAAATTATATTCTACCCCATCCCCAAAATTTGGGGGGGGGGGGGGTACAATGTACCCTCGTTCCCGTGCCACTGGCAA